>BCIA01000001.1:1623673-1708037 GCA_001599815.1 Furcasterigmium furcatum
CCCTTGCCGGGCTTGTTGTAGTCGTCGTCGTCATGACCATAGTCCTTGCCGGGGCCCTTACCCTTGCCGGGCTTGTTGTAGTCATCGTCGTCATGACCATAGTCCTTGCCGGGACCCTTGCCCTTGCCCGGATGGTTGTAGTCGTCGTCACGGCCGTAGTCCTTGCCGGGGCCCTTTCCCTTGCCGGGCTTGTTGTAGTCATCGTCGTCGTGGCCGTAGTCCTTGCCGTGACCCTTGCCCTTTCCGGGGTGCTTCCAGTCCTCATCGTCGTAGTCCTTTCCATGGCCCTTTCCACGATCACCACCATATCCCTTGCCAGGAGTCTTGCTCGGGACATCGTAGCCAGGGCCCTTGCCCTTTCCGGGGTGCTTCCAGTCATCGTCATCGTAGTCCTTGCCGTGACCCTTGCCGGGATGACCGTAGTCCTTGCCCTTGCCCTTGCCGGGGTACTTCCAGTCGTCATCGTCGTAGTCCTTGCCGTGACCGTGGCCCTTGCCAGGAGGCTTGCCCTTGCCAGGGTGCTTCCAGTGGTCGTCGTCGTAGTCCTTGCCGTGACTGTGGCCCTTGCCAGGAGGCTTGCCTTTGCCAGGGTGCTTCCAGTCATCGTCATCGTAGTCCTTGCCATGGCCCTTGCCGGGACGACCGTAGTCCTTGCCCTTTCCGGGGTGCTTCCAGTCATCATCATCGTAGTCCTTGCCGTGACCCTTGCCAGGACGGCCGTAGTCCTTGCCCTTGCCGGGGTACTTCCAGTCATCGTCGTCGTCGCGGCCGTAGCCCTTGCCGCGGCGTCCGTGGTCGCGCTCCCAGCCGCGGTTGCGGTCTCCGGCGTACGAGCCCTTGCCGGGCTTGTTGTAGTCGTTGTCCCAGTGCTTGCCGGGTCCCTTGGGGCCGTTGTATCCCTTGCCGGGCTGTACAAATCGTCAGACAGGGTCCCCGAGATCGGGATATCAGGTCAGAACTCACCTTGTGGTAGCCGCCCTCGGTGGGGGTGATGATGATGTAGTCGTCGCGCTTGTCGACCTTGTAGTCTTCGCCGACCCAGACCTTGATGCCCTCGTCGCAGCTGTCGAGCTTGGCGGAGACGTCGACCTTGCACTGGCCGGGCCAGTTGGGGGTAGTAGGGTTGGGGTGGCCGCCGTGGCCGCCGCCGCCGCGGGGGGCACCGCCGCCGAGGATGTTGCCGAGGAGACTCATTGTGATTAGATTTTCTTGAGGGTGTGATAAAGAAGTGATGCTGTCCAAACGAGTGACTTGGTGCTCAGAGAACGAGTGTGTGGTTCGAAACGACCGGATGCAGAGAAATCTGCGAAAGTGTATACAAGAGGCAGGCTGAGGAGCTGTGGACTGCTGAAGAGAGGAGAGGAGAAAAGGTCTTGGATGGAACAGACGAGGCGGCTTTATACAAACGTCCAGACATGCGTGAAAACGGCCATGGAAGAATGGGATATGGTTGAGACCCGGGACGGGAGGCTCAGGGGCATGAACGTGGCTTCCAGACACGACTCACCGTGTTCTCTCAGCCGCTCCATTGTTTTGGCCTCCTCGTCGCCTTTGTGGAAGGACTTGTAGTGGCAGAAGAAAGAAGCTTAACTCGTAGCGTCGCAACTGATGCCTCCCGGGGTTCCGGTGGAAGGGAGGAAGCAAGTCTCAACGCCACCTATGAGCCTCGAGTGGTGACAATCAAACATAGCGTCGCCACATGCGCTGGGCTGAGATGGCCAGTCCGAGAGAGCATGATGGTGCCATCTCCGGATCACCGGTTGAACGTCAAGGATCAACCGACGGATCTCCTCATTCGAGTTGGAATCAGTTCGTGTGCCGCCTCCATGAATCCCACAGAAGCAAGGCACGACAATCCATGGTGTAACAACGGCCAGAAGTGCCACTCCGACCTTGGCAGCATCGGTCTCAGATCAGATGATCTTGATATTGCGAGCTCCGGGCATTGACAGCGAGGCACCAATACTGGCCACTGATAGTTGTTCCCCTTGCAGCTGTCCCTGGCTGTCATCAGCCACGGCTACCGCAGCCGAGGTCGAGACTCCGACTGTCTCGCTTTCCACCGCTGATAGTCTGTCATCGTGCTGGATTCCGAGACCACCGGCGCCTTGCTCATGCAAGACACGGATGATGATCCCCGCACTTGGTGTGGTGTCAAGGTGTGCCCCTTGCGCCGCCAACGCCAATCCCGTCATTTTGCTCCGGCTCCAAGCGTGTAAGTGAAAGAAGCAACGAGCACCACAACAAGCTGTGTCTACGGGACCTGGTGACCCAACAGTCAGGCGGTGACCTCTTTTGAAATTTACGAGACGTTATTCCTGAGGTACTTTTTACCATAATTGTTTACTTTCGGTGAGGGAGGCTGAGATATTCTCTCCTCTCACCGTCGATCTGGGTCAGGCCGCCCAAGGTGGAGGAGCGGACGCCGCGCTGCTCTCATCCCCGGATCGGCCCCGCATTGCGGCCCCAAAGGTGGCGGATGGATTCCTTGTCAGTGGCAATGTCACCTCGGATCTCGCCGTCCATCCGATCGACAGAGACCAGCCGATGCACCTCCGGAGGCTTGCAGGCATAGTTTCCCCTCGTTTTCTGCCTCAATGCCTCCTCGTGTCGGCAAACGACCTGAATCAATAGCTCTGCCCCTGTCTCACCGGGCGTCGCTGGTCTTCCCCGTTCTCCCTGCATGTCACTTGTCTTGGAAATCCAGCCCCTTCGGACATCCGACGGGAAAAGTAAGTTGTCAACGTCAGAGTTGCTTCGAGAATCACGGGCCTTGAGTGTTACGAGTGCTGCATGCCTCACGCCGTTTTGGCAACGATCCAAATCAGAGCACGAGTGTCATGACAATTGAAGAGTGAGAGAGAGTTGATTTGTTCATTCATTGTGGCCCGAACTCCTTACGATGTATGCATGTGTAAGCCAGCCCACAGGAAGACAACACCCTGCGCGCTCTGATCGAGCATGGAAACAGAAGAAACGCAGAACACCAATCATTAAACCCAGTAGTAACCCGCCCTCCAAGCATCGGGAAATTGCCTCGTCCACCAGTTTGAAAGGACGAGCATGTCCAACATGCCCTAGCCGAGACAGGACTTCCTTCCCATTGCCCATGAAGCCGTGCGCGCTAGCGGACCCAAAATGGTCACATTCTAGCAGAGGCCTAACATCCTCCACTGTCCATAGCAGTCGGTTCCTTGCCGGCCGGCCCCTCGACTTCGCCTTGCCGCGAGTCTGGGCGGCCTGCCTATGCGCCACCCACACTTGCTGTGGGCTTGTTGGCCCTGCGCCCCA
Organism: Furcasterigmium furcatum; assembly: GCA_001599815.1. Classification (NCBI taxonomy): domain Eukaryota; kingdom Fungi; phylum Ascomycota; class Sordariomycetes; order Glomerellales; family Plectosphaerellaceae; genus Furcasterigmium; species Furcasterigmium furcatum. The sequence goes on from BCIA01000001.1 coordinate 1,626,965, forward strand.
GCAGAGTAGCCCCGTCAAGGCTGAGCTCGAAGGGACCCTTGTTGCGGTTTCGGTCACGCACCTGTTGGCGCGCAGCAGCAGTGATCGCAGCCGAGTGCTGGCCGTAGCCCTTCTCCTTGTTGTGGGCTTGTCTCTCGCGTTCCCGACCGCGGTTCTGCTCCTGGTCCTTAATCTGGGCATTGCGCATTGATTGCTCGAGCCCCTGCGTCCCTTGCGAAGGCTTATGGACGTATTCAGGGTCCTTGCTGTCCTCCATCTCCTCGTCGTCTTCGGACTCTTCGTTTAAGCCGCCTAGACGAGCAGGGATGCCTCCCTTGACGCCCACCTGCTTGCGTCGTTTGGCCTCCTCCTCCTGTCTATGCACGGCATAGCCGACATCGAACACCTCGCGGAGGTTGACGGCACCCGGGGAGCGGAAGTCATATCTGCCGCCGCCATCGGCAAGTCGAGATGTATCAAAGGCGCGCAGAGTATCCGGTTGCTGCTTCTTCTCGTCACGAGGAGTGGGGCCTGATCCGGCAATCCAGGGGTGGGCGAGGAATTCCGTGATCGTGTATCTCTTCTCGGGGTCGACCGTGAGAAGGTGAGAGATGAGGTCTTGGGCGCTCTTGGAGATGTCATCCCACCACGGGGACAGGAATGTGTACTGGCCCTTGGCGACCTTTTCCGTCAAGACCTCGATGCTCTCGTCGTAGAACGGAGGGAAGCCACAGAGTAGGGTGTACAGCACGCAGCCGAGTGCCCACATGTCGACCGACTTGGAGTATCGCTCATCCTTGACAATTTCCGGTGCGGTATACCCGACGGTACCGCAAGGCGTCATTGTCTGGTTGTCCCACACAATCTTCGACAGACCAAAATCGGCAATCTTGATCTGGCCAATCCCGCCAGCACCAACGCCAGGGACGAACTCCCCCTCGTCGACCTTGTCCTCATCGCCAGGTTGCCTGGGCTTCGGGTGCTTGGAGGGAACGAACGCCGTCGGGTTGAACAGGATGTTCTCGGGCTTGATGTCTCTGCAGTGGGTGGTTAGTCCGACATAGCATAGGGCCAGAGGAGGGTCCGGGGCAATTCCATCATGACGTGCCCGACGTGACGTACCTGTGGACTACACCGCGCTCCTCGTGGAGATACTCGAGAGCCTTGGCGACCTGAACGATGACGTGACGAGACAGATCCTCGCTGAAATATGTCAAGCGAACAATCTGGTGGAACAACTCGCCACCTTGTGCCAGCTCCAGAATGATGTAATAGTACTGTCGGGACTCGGAAAAGTCGATGAGCTTGATGACGTTGGGATGATCAAGCTGGCGCATGATCTGGACCTCCTTGAGAATGTTGGAACGCTGTGGGGAGTTAGCTGCCGCCGCTGCTGATGCGCAAGAGAGGACATTCTCGAAACAAGACCAAGCACGACACAGAAGAGAATGCCTCGGGTGAAAGTAACGACAAGGAGATAAGTGAAAGAGTCTCGCACCTCTGCAGCTTTGGGGACCTTCTTGAAGTCCGGATGTAGATGTTTGTTTCCCTATGAGTTGGATCCCGGCGTTGGTATTTTGAAACAGCAGGAAATGAGACGCAGACTCGAGGAAAAGCCAAATAGAAAGAGGATGCAACCGTGACATGCGGTTATCCACACGGCAACTCACCTGCATGCTGTTCATTTCGTACTTGCGAACGACCTTGATGCCAACCTCGCCATACTGGCCCTGGGTGTCACGGGCACGGTATACGTTGCTGAAGGCGCCATCTCCCATCTTCTCGACCAGTACCCATCGCTCCAGGCCGGGATATTTGGGAAACTTATTCCTGCTCTCGTTCTCTTCGGCGACGAGCTTGGCGAGTTCAGCGCTGTCGAAATTCTTGGACTTTCCGCCTTTTTGAGAGACGTTCTGGTTGGGCTCAACGGCGTGGGCGGCGGCGTGGCCAGCCTTGGCTGCCCGGTTTTGGGCGTCGCCGGGGGCCATAGAGTATGCGTCGGGCATGGGGATTTGGGCATGAGGTTGCTGAGCACCTTGTTGGCCGCCATAGGCAGGTTCTGACATGCCTAGGTCGTTGTGCAATTTCTGCACGGGAGGTTGGGAAGGTGTTTGTTTTGCTTGAGGGTCATCGTAGTTGTTGGCGCGGGCTTGCTTCCCTGGAGGCGCGAGATGGTCAGCGGAACGTGCGACGAAAAAGCCCTCGGACAGGCTGCGGGTGCACATGTGCGACGGAGATGCCTCGAGCGGCGGGCAAGGTAGCTTACCGTGACGGATGAAGTTCTTAAGCTGCTGTATCGTCGACATGATTGCGTTTGCGTCGTTGTGGCCGACGACACCGAAGGTCAAGCGGTCGTCGCTGGAGGCGCGGGATACCTAGAGATCCAGCGTTTTGAGCAATGACGTCGGTAGTCAGACTCGTGTCAACTGCTCCCAGGCAGAGGAGGAAGGGCGAAAAGGATGGCGTCCGTCGAGAAACAATCCTTGAGCTGGTGCAAGGGCGAGGGCGTCTTGATCGTCTGGAGTCCAGAATCCGAGAGAAATCTAGAACCGGGCGAGTGCCAAAGGCGGGGGATATAGAGGCGTGGTTGATAAGGGCCAAGCCGACAGATGCGACAGTCAAGTGATGCTTGTGGCTGACGGCGAGTGGGCCGTGATATGTCAGCGGCGGGAGGCAGGTACTGTAGCTGAGAGCGGACGCGGAGTGTCTCGGTGGGAGTGATGAGGGGAAGAGAAGCGTGGTGAAAATGGGAAGCGAGGCTATGAAGAATGTGCACCGGCAGTAACAGTCGTGAAGGATGACGAGGTGAGGTGGTTTTGCATGCGCAATGGAGCAAGGCAGATGAAATGGATTCCGAGAGACCGGCGACGGCGGGCAATCAAGGAAGCGGGCGACTGGGTCAATCAATCAGAGCCGGGGGAGGGGCGGATCAGGGTCAAGTCAAGACGCAGGTCGATGCTCGAGGGGCTTGGTTTGTGCAGAGACCGGAGACGGGAGGGTGAGAGATTCGGTCGCCAACAAACAGTCCTGGCAGTTGATGGGCTCCGGGGCGATGATGCGTGTTTGACAGGGGGAGCTGAAGCGTGACGTCGGGCTTGACTGAGAGGTAGAAGTCGGCAGTGTGCGCTGAGGGGTGCGATTGGCGCTGATGCAGACGGGGGTCGAGGGTATTGTGGGAATGCAAGATTGCGAGTCGGTAGCGAAACCGAGAGTCTAGGCTCTATCTACTTCGAGGGTGGCGGCCAAATGATGGGCGATGGGGGAGAGGCGAAGTGAAGGAAGTAAGAGTCGAGAGGACGGGGAGTCAGTGTGAGTGGTGGTGATGAAGACACTTGGGTTCCATGACTTGGGGATGGTGGAGAGGGAGGGAATCCACACTGCTGGTGCTAGTGGGCAGGTGTTGGGAGCTGAGCGAGCGCAGGCCAGCACATGGCACATGGAACACGACGAAGCATGCGGCAATTCCGGGCCTAGCGCTCCTTCCGTTGGAGACGAATGCCCTGAGGGCAGCAGGAAGCACCGGCTAGGTTCTGCCTGCCTTCCCATCTTTGCATTAGGTTCTTCAAGCTGCCAGCTCGACCGTCCCATTGCTCCTTCCCCCGTCCAACTTCTTTCCTGCGAACCCAGGGACATCCCCGTCCATCAGTCCATCACGCTCTCTCGCGCTCCTGCCGCCAGCCACTTGGCCACCTAAAAGGGAATTGGGCGGGAAGTAGCTAAACACCACCTGCCACCCTGCCGTGAGGGCCTAGCTGGAGGGGATCTCCCGGGAGGCGCCAGGCGATGTGGATGTTTAGGTAGCAAGGGCCGTTTCATCATCGCTTTCATCATCAGCCAACGCCACCCACGAATCATAGCTCGATCCCCGGTGCCTGACGTAGCCGGCACAGGACAGGGCCCAGGAACATCAGGCAGCCCGTGGCATGGCATTTCGCGCGATGGGACGCAATGGCCTCTGTGGGTGCTCACTTCGAAGTGCTTCTTCGCATTTCCCACCCAATGCCAAGTCCTTGTTTTCCCCGCGACATCATGATTTTCGCGCACCCTGTTTCTCTCGGTGCGTGCTTGGAGGGTTGGAGGGGCCTCCCCGGCGCATGTGCCCCGTTATGACGTAGACAGCGTCATACCCAGATTTATCAGGTCCGATCATTTCCCCCATTTTGGGCGGCGCCCTGGACGAGCTGTTGTGCAGCGGCGCATGATCTAAGTAATCCCTACACTCTCCATCATCATTTGCTCGGGGTCGGCGGCGGGCTTCTCCACGGAGACGTCGTCGCTGACACGGAGGCTTGATCTCCATGATGGACGAAGAAGGGGACCATCGCGGCGCCGGAAGCAGTGCGCCATGACTGGCTTGGCAGTTCTTGGTGCTGGGCAACTGGGGTCACGCCGCACGTGGACTGGACCCTCCCTCCCCCTCCACCAGCAGGAAGACTCCGATAAACGACGGAGAATGATCCACCTCGGGCTGCAGCACAATCTCATCCGTCTCAAGTCAGGCAAGTTGACTTTAATCAGCTTGTCAACTTGTCAGCCACACTTTGAGCAGGTGGCTGTGTTGATTATGGATGTTGACGACGACCAACGAGGGCGGGATGTCACCAAGCTTGACTCCTTTGCTCCTGAGCAACCCCCTGGGGCATCAGGGATCGACAGCTGGTCGTCAGCACATCAGACCAAATAACCATTGGATGACACTCCAACTACTACTTGTAACCCAGACAAAACTGGCTGAGGAGCAACGACGCAGCGTATCCCAATATGGCGCGGGTACTTTCAGCCATGGCCATGGGCCGACATTTGGCTTCCACTGGCATCGAGAACGAGAGGGCCCTGAATTACTGGACCAAGTCACCGAAACGATGACATGGAATTGCCGCGGCCCAGTTGACAAGGCACCTTAGCACCTCGAGTACTCGCTTCTAAAATGCCTTTTGTTTCGAATCGCTTCTACTCATCAGCATTGGCCGACCTCAACATTGCTCCTCGGTTCGTCCGCCCAACGCCGAGGGGTATCTTGCGGCAATGATTGGAAATGCAGTCTATCTGCTCCTCACAATTGAGTTTTAGATCCCGTCTGGAGGCGCAAAAGAAGGTAAGCACGTGTCCCGAGCATTGGCTGGTGAGCTAGGCCATGGCGTGGTGCTGGACATGAAGCCGAAGCTGCCGAGCCTCATCGTTCAAGACTAGGTAGGTAAGTCCTCGAAAGTTTGCACCCTGGCTGCCTCTGCGAAAACCTACGTAGCTTACAATCATCGCCAATCCAGCCGGAGAAAGGCACCGGATAAACCATCTGTTACATTTCCTGGGGGCAATGCCGGTAAAGCCGTTAGACAACTCCGAACAGAACAGCCCCTTTCTACCAGATGACCCCAGCTGGTTTCACTCTTACTATGGGCCAAACGCCCTGCCGCAAAACTCCCCGGAGTATCTGGTCTCCCTGATGGGATCTCCGACGGTTCTCCCCGATGACAGGAGCCGTTATCCCCCTCCTGTCTAAGCCCAATGTAGTAGGCGGAGGATCATGTTTTGGCGGGAGTCGAGCCTCGCGACGAAGCCGAAAGCGAGAAAGCCCGAGTCGAGGCGACGTCCACTATCTACCTAATCCGGTTTAGGTCGCTGGTCGCATGTAAATTATGGAGGAGAATCGGAAGCTTTCCCGGGCTTGTCCCGTCGGGTCAAACTGTCACGGGCTCGGAGAAACCATTCTCACCTTTACTCCAGCTTTCAGCTCCGAGGTCCCTCAGACTCCCATTTCCCCGTCCCCTCAACCCACGACGACTCAGATCTCTCGCGCGCTCGAGTGTGAGACAATCCTCCTCCCCATGGGGAAGCTGATCAGCTCGGCATGCGATGCTTGTCGACAGCGCAAGATCAAGTGCTGCGCCTCGACGCCTCAATGCAGCAACTGTCGGGCCTCCGATATCCCCTGCAAGTATGAGATGCCCCGGAGGAAGCGCGGTCCCAAGCCGCGCGATCGAACCCGGGGGGACTCGGCCTCTGCCCATGGAGCGGACACGACGGCAACGAACCAAGACTCGATGATCGAGAGCCGGAGTCCCAGTAGCAGCGTCGTGGTCGCGCTGGCACCAGGCGCTCATGCTCATGAGCGAATCGACAGAGTCTCTCCGTCGCCGGGAAACGCCACCTCCCAGCCGCAACGGCTCCCGTCCATACGGCAAGACCCCATGTTCGCCAACCTGCCCAGCCTAGATCGCCATCACGACTTTGGCCACGCCCACCGTGTGGCTCCGTGGGGGCCCTCGCCGACCTCACCTCGCGACGGCCGCTCAGAAGATCGTCTTCCGAGTCCCAACGAGGTTCAGCGGACTCTTGTCTCGAGCATCGAGAAAACAGGCGTGACGGTCGACGTCGTGGCAAGGAGATGCATCGACAAAGTCGGGCACATTCTCTTCGGCATCGTCCCCATCTTCGACTTCCGCGCCCTCTACGCCTCCATCCCGCTGCTCTCGCGGATAAACTCGGCATCTCTACGTTCATTAACACCTATGTCCTCCCTCTCGCCATACCATGTCCAGGTCCTCGACGACCTCCGCGCCTTCACCGTCCTCACCTCCATCTGCGCCGCTATCTGCGCTGCCGGCAACGGGGTCCACGTGCCCGAGAACAGCGACATCGCGGTTGTCCAGGCATTCCTCAAGGCATCACGGGACATGCTGGTCCATTTCGAGGACATAGACCTCGAGCATCCCACGTCTGGCTCCATCACCATCAGACTCATGCAGTCCACCGCGTTTCACTGCATTGGCAAAACCCACATGAGCCTCAACGTCATGGGCGGCGCCTACCGGCTGGCGCTCGTCATGAGGCTATTCGACGAGAAGGCCATCAACGCAACCCAAATCTCACCCCAAGAAATCCAGATCCGACGGAACATTTTCTGGGTCATGTTCATGACGGACAAGTCCGCGGCGGTGCTCAACGACGCGCCCGTCTTCATCCACGAGCTGTGTCTCAACGAGCCTATCAGCCTGAGCCTAGAGGGCAAAGAGGGGTACCACCTGCTCGACAGCAGTCGAGCGCCCTGCCAGAGCCCGTACGAGGCGCAAGTCCACCAGGGATTCTACCTCACCGCCAGCCTGTTCGGCGCCGGCCACGACGTCCTGCTGGATCTGAAGCTTCTCGCGCGTATGCGCTCGAGAACATCTGGCGCCAACGCCGCCGAGCTCGAGCTGCCCTCATCCGGGATCATGAGCAACTACATGAACTTCTGCGGCATCCTCGACACCCTGCCGCGATGGCTCCGCGATCCGGGGTCGCACGTGGTGCCTGATGACGAATCGGCGACGGAGTTCCAGCAGCGGACGTTCTGGACGCAGCGTGGCAACTTCCTCGTGACATTCCACTGTCTTCGCATGATCATCCTGCGGCGGGCCGCGAAAATGGGGCTCTGCCGCCTCATCGGATTGATCGACGAGCCGTCCATGATCGCGCTTCGCAAGACGGACATTGCGCACGACATGGTATCCGCGGCCACGAGCGTCCCGTTTGAATCTTTACAGGTCAACGGCGAGCCCCTGGTGAGTTTACCGTCCCCGCTGCCGCCCCGGCACGAAGGCTGACCACGTCTATCTAGGTTGAGAAACTACGCCAGGTCGGCATCGACCTCCTGGAGATGATCCAGAACGAAGGCTTCGACAGCGCCATCTCGAGCCGCGCCAAGGCCATTTTCGGTCACCTACTCGATCTCATCTCACGGCTCGACTCCAAGGTGTCCCGCGAGCTGGCGGGGGACGTAGTGGACGGAGGTAAATAAGGAAATGCACGAGGACGAATTACCCGTCGGCACCAGCTGGAAAAACATTTCCTGCATCCTCCTGCAGCAGCGGGTTGGAAGTCCGAGACCAGTGGAGGTCGTTTGCTGCTGGAAGGACCAATGGCCGGAGAATTGAGTCGAGATATCCCGGCTAAACATTCTCTCACCGCTTCGCGATGCCATTCCACGGATTGCAATATCGGTTCGACCACACTTTGCAGACCCGTCGGTTGGTTTCGTGCATTGGATGTTCCATCCTGCCACCCAATGTCGTCGCCGGCCGGTCCGCGCCTGGCATATATGTCTCCTCTGCCCCCCTCTTTAGGCTAATGCGACACGCTCACTGCCTTTTCAGAAGGTCCATGAACCGCCGTTCTCAATTGAGCCTGGGGCGGGTCGGTACCGGATTTCTCTGCGCACGCGAGCATCGAACGCTCGCCATCACACAAATTTTCTGAAGCTTCCACCGATGACTGCTTGGAAGATGGCCATCTGGTCACGGAGAATTCGGAATTAGTCCGAACGGCATATCCAATATCTTGCGACGCGGTACGGCTCAATTGACGCTCACACAGCGTCGCGGCATTGATGACAACGATGGCTGGGACGTTTGTGGCACTGCAAAAGGGGTTTTGACGCCCCGCCGAAGGGCGCGACCGCGGTTGCGCCGAGAGGGGCGGCCCTGCTGCCGTAAATGGGGAAATACCACCGAGGAGGACCACCAAGCACGACTCCGAAAAAATGCGCATCGATCAGACCAGCGAGGGCTACCCCGTCAAGGCCCAGGACCGCGATTTGAGCACAGGATGGCGAGGGCACTGGGGGCACAGCCGACTTACTGCCTAGGGTGGCCTCTGTTACGATGATGGTGGCAGATGTTGGCCCGCCACTCTGAATGCGTCTAAGACGACAGGACCGACCGAAAGTCGGGACTATCTGCTTAGGCGGACGACCTTGTACCAGCGTGGGACTCGGAGGTTGAAGCGAGCCAGCACGGCTCCGTTGCCCACCCTGATGACCATGGGTGCAAAGAGAACACTGGGCTGAGCGACCACCCCGTAGCTTGTAGTGGAATTTACCTCGGTGCAATCAAACTGCGCCGAGCTGTCATTACTCGCTGCTGGCCTGGGAGGTCGAGTCGACGTGTAATCGTGACTAGCACCCTCAATGTTGGCATTCGTCTGGAGAGGCTTAGGGGAAAGGAATGTATCGTACCGAATGCTTCATTATCATCCGCATCACCAGCACCAACACCAGAATCAGGGCAAGTCCACAACGATGACACGTTGGGATGATGCAGTATCTGAGAAATATCTCCGCCGCATGGGCCGGCGCTTCGAGCTGGGCGTGTTGCCTCCCGCTCCGTCGCGATGGGAAGCCTGCGACGCATATACTGTGCTTTTCCATATTCACCATAGTAATTAATCATTACAGTTCACCATTCGACTCCGAGCCGGCGGTGGAAGGCCGGTGTTTCTCGCCCGCCATGGTCGGGATGGTGCCCCACTCTTTCCGGCCGAGAAAAGCGCGAGCAACCCGCGAGCGACTCGGGAGGCGCTCGCGCGGGAGTCGCCCGACGGCTTCGGCGCGGTAGATTCGCCTCATGATACCCCCGAGTTTGGAGAACGAGAAGTTTCCGAATTCTTGATAGTACGGGTGTGCAGTTTCTATAAGAAAAGCGATGCTCAACGCCCAACTTTCTCCAGATCTCTCACCACAAGATCATCACACACAATTTACTACTGCAATACTCACTTACACACCATCCACCCTCTCAGCACAGGTCTCGCAACACACGCACCCAAAGGCCTTATCATCTCAAAAACATCACTGCAGCGTCACTCAGGCAACATGGAAGCCAAGACAGTCACCTTCTTTGGCGCATCAACCGGCGTCGGCCTGTCGGCCCTCAAGCACTCACTGGCCGCCGGCCACCGGTGCATCGCGCTCTGCCGCACACCATCCACTCTCACAGGCATCGTCCCCCTCGACGCAAACCCCAACCTCACCGTCAACCAGGGCAACGCACACGATGTGGCAGCGGTGTCTAGCAGCCTCACGAAAGCAAACGGCGACCTCGTCGACATCATCGTCTTCAGCATCGGCGCCAAGTTCGCCGGCTTCAAGATCGACGACCCGGAGGTGTGCAGGAAGGGCATGGCGGTCCTCCTCGAGGCGCTGGGCCAGCTCCGACGCGACGGCGCCGCCGGCCGGCCGCGCATCGTCGTCTGCAGCACGACGGGCATCTCGCGCTTCGGCCGCGACGTGCCCCTGCTCTTCGTCCCGCTCTACTGGCTGGTGCTGGGGGTGCCGCACGCCGACAAGCTGATCATGGAGCGCAGCGTGGAGGAGAGCGGCGAGGACTTCACGATCGTGCGGTGCAGCCTGTTCGTGGGAGGGGAGTCGAGCACGAAGATCCGCGTGGGCGTCGAGGACCCCCGGACCGGGCGCGAGTCTGCCGCGATCGGGTACACGATCTCGCGGGAGGATGCGGGCGAGTGGTTCGCCGAGAACCTGATCAAGGCGGACGGGAGGCGGTTCCGGAACAAGATTGCGACCATCACGTACTGATCGAGGGACTTGGAGAGGAAGAGAGAGTAGCAATGAGTGTAGGATTTAACGCCGGCTAATCTGATGAGAGTCTAACCTGAACCCGATCCCTGTTCCTCACGTGATCAAGATGAGGGATCACCATGAGATGAAAGATAGAGGGGTAGCTTCAGGCTTCCAATGTCCAACGGCAACGAATTCGAAGGTCAGCGCACCGGTCCGGCGACTCCATCCCCCGACACTCCATCTCCAAGTCAAGTTCAGCGGACATAGAATCCAATGGCCGGGTTGCCGGGCCTCCCCGCAACGTCCGCGCATTCTTCGGCCTTGGCGCCCGAGAATCGCGCGACGATCGGCGGCTCCTCCGCCTCATCGCCGTCAGCGCCCCCGAGTAAGCCGCGCAGCTGCGTCGTGTGCCGCAGCCGGAAGGTCCGCTGCGACAAGAAGATGCCATGCTCCAACTGCCGCCGGGCCAACATCACCTGCACCGTGGCATCCAGCGACCGGCCGCCGAGATGGGCGCGCCGCCTCGAGCGCCTCACTGCGACGTCGCAGCAGGAAACGGTGGCTGCTAACCCAGCGACTGGCCAGGTCATGGAGAGACTTCGCAGCCTGGAGAAACTGGTGAAGGATCTAGGCGGCCAGTTGGAGCAGGCCCAAGCGGGCAGTCCTGGTGCGAGACACGCATCGTCCAGCCCCGGTGGCTCCGCGGGGGTTGATGAGCGAGATCAAGACCGTCGGATGGGTACGCCGTCGACTCCCGGAGATGCAGCGGTGTCGCAGAAATTTGGGAGACTGGTCCTTCAAGACGGCGGGCGAAGCCAATATCTTGGTAGTGGCTTCTGGTCTCGCATCAGTGATGAGGCAGGTGTTCTCTACCCCGTCGAACCACCACGTGGCTGACCTCCTGGCAGCTCGATGCGCTGAAGGCGGATACGCAAGACCTGGCAGATGGCGACTCGGACATGTCAGAGGATGACATGGATTCTCCTGAGAAGACATCGACGACGCAAGAGTCTGAGCGGACGCCCTCCGAACGTAACGGCCTGCTGTTCGGCCACAACCTCGGCCCCTCGACGCCTGACATACGCCAGTTCCGGCCACTGCCGTCCCAGATCCCCTTTCTCGTGAGCGTATTCGCGGAGAACGTCAACTTCATCATGCAGATCGTTCACATGCCCACGCTCAACAAGATGATCCGTGACATGCGGGTGACGAACATGGCGAACATCACGCCATCCAACGAGGCCCTGTTATTCTCGGTCTACTACGCGGCCGTCACGTCGATGGATGACGAGGATGTGAGTTTTTCGAGATGTCTCCCCACACCGAGCCGACGCAAGCTGACTTTTGCGACTGCAAAGGTAGTAGCAAGCTTTGGTTCCACGAAGGCGGAACTGAACCAGAAGTTCCGGCTCGGGTTCGAGTACGCCATGGCCAAGGCAGACTTCATCCGCCTGCCCGACATCACCTTGGTCCAGGCCTTTGCCGTCTTCCTCTGCCTCGCCCGGCGGCACGACAGCCCCAGGTGGGTGTGGATGATGATGGGGCTCGCGGTCCGCATGGGCATCGCCATCGGGCTGCACCGCGACGGGTCCCGTTTCGAGCACCTGTCGCCTTACGAGGTAGAGATGCGGCGGCGCGTCTGGTGGGTGCTCTGCATGCTGGACATACGCGCCTCGGAAGACCAGGGGACGGAATTCACCGTCGCGACGGGGTCCTTCGACACGAAGATGCCCCTGAACATCAACGACGCGGACATCGACCCCGAGAAGAAGGAGGCGCCCGTGGAGCGGACGGACGAGACGGACATGTCGTACGCCATGACCTCGTTCCAGGCGTGCCTCCTCACGAGGAAGCTCATGGCTGCGAAGACCCCGGACGGCTCGCCGGACGTGGCCGAGCAGAACCGCCTCCTCGACGACTTCAGACAGGACGTGGAGACGTGGGGGTTCAGCCACCACGTCGCGCGGTCCCAGAACCTGCCGTACTGGTTCGGTATGACGGTCACGCGGCTGCTCATGGCCAAGCTGGCGCTTTTCATCCACCTGCCGACGCTCTTCTCCTCCCCGAGCGAGCAGTTCTCCGACGAGGTCCGGAACAAGCTCCTCGTGGCGGCGCTCGAGGTCGCCGAGTTCAACCACGCGCTCAAGTCCGAGACCGGGGGGCGAGCGTGGCACTGGATCATCGAGACGTACACCCACTGGCACGCGATCGTGTACCTGCTGATCGAGGCCGTCCGGCGCCCGTGGTCGCCCGTCGTGGAGAGGGCGTGGACGGCGCTGCACAGCAGGTATCTGATCCCGCCGCAGCCGAAGAGCGACAAGAGCCTGCGCGTGTGGATCCCGCTGCGGACGCTGATGGCACGGGCCCGGAGGCATCGCGAGTCGGAGCTTGCGCGCCTACGGGGGAATGCGGCTGCCATCGAGGCGCTGCGGGCGCAGGACAGTCGGATCCCCGTGCCTACCAGCTCTGGTCCGTTTAAGGAGGGGAACAGCGAGGAGATATTCGTCAGGCATTGGTATGATCTCGTCAGCACGCCGGCGGGATACGGTGTTGCAGATCCGGGACAGGATGTGCCCCTCGACCAGGCCGGCAGACCACAGGATGCACATGCCGGTTTGGGGTCATTCAGCCCGGAGACTTCATCCCAGCCTAGTTACGGGTTGAAGGGTTTTGACTTCATGACAGGGGACTGGGGTCATGTAGACACGGCATTCGGGGACTTTACAGAGGCCGATGTGGACATGGGTATGGGCGACGACGTGAACTGGAACACCTGGTTGATGGAGATGGGCGGCATGCAGGGACAGCAGTGACGGGATGAAGCAACAGCCCGTGCAATATTGATCCCAGGAAGCCCACGTCTCATTCTTTTGAACTCCGACCCCGTCCCATACGCCCAGGGTGCGTCGTGAATCTACCACAGAGTGAACGGCAGCGGACTTTGCGATGCGCCGACAACGCCGGCGCAAAGCAGCCGGGAGCCAATCGGGACCAACACCGGACATCGAGAAACCAGCGTCGGAGCCGGCGAAAAGTGCAAGACTCGAGGGTCTAAGTACATCCTGCCTCGGTACCTCTGGGATGAAGTCCCGAAACGCGCGACATCGAGTCTCCCTAGGGGCCCCCAGCACGCGGGCGGTTACCCGAAGCAGCCTAGCCCGCCGAATAGCACCGACCGTTGCAGCAGAGGTGTGGGCCGAACAGGCCTAAGCATATTTTATTCAAGGTCTCTCTAACCATGACAACATACGTGGCGCATCCTCAGTCCAAGTACCGAGCCTCCCGCGACGGCAGCGGGCTCGTGGTCCCGGAAGCACCGCCGCCGGGCGTGCTGGGATTCCTTGCGGCCTCGCGCCCGTACGGGTCTTCCGGGTACCGGATGCCCAGCCACGCGCACATGCGGTCCTGGACGGGGAGCAGCACGGCGGCGGCGCGGTGGAGGCGCCACCCGAGCGCGGGGATGCACATGCCGACGGCGGCGTCGAGGATGAAGTGGTTCGCGGTCGCGAGGATGGTGACGAGCATGGCGGCGGGCCAGAGGGGGGCGACGGCGCGGAGCCAGGCGTGCGGCGAGAAGCGGACGATGCAGACGGCGAGGTAGAGGGAGGTGCCGAAGTGCAGGCTCGGCATGGCGGCGATGGTGAGCTGGAAGCGGTTGGACGTCCAGGCGGAGCCGCCGTGGGAGCCGCCGTGGAGGACGTCGACGAAGCCGTGCTCCTCCGGGAGGAGGCGCGGGGGCATGCAGCGCCAGAGGGTGAGGATGCAGAACGCGATGGCGTTGTTGACGGCGATGGTGCGGCGGATGCGGCGGTACGTCGAGGGCGCGCAGTAGGTGTATGTGTAGATGAGGAAGCAGATGCCGAGGCAGATGTGCGAGTAGTAGATGCGCGCGAGGACGGCCATGAGCCACGGGTGGTTGGCCAGGATGTACTGCTGGAGGGGCAGCTCGACGGCGATGCCGATGCGGCGCTCGAAGGAGAGAATCGAGAGGGCGTGGCGCTCTGCGAGGTCGAAGACGGGCTTGTTGCCGCGGATGAGCGTTGCGGAGAGGGCGCGGAGCAGCTGGTAGACCCTGGGAGGCTGTCAGATATCGCCGTGATGGTGGGAGGGGTACGCTTCTGGCCTGGCAGGGGCGGACTCACCAGTAAGTCAAGTTCCAGTACCAAATCTCCATCAGGAAGGGAAACGCGCGCAGGAACCGCGAGAACAAGTTGAGTTCCTCGACCTGGGATTCCGGACGGTCAACGTCTGAGGCCGGGTCGATGAGGGGACTCCCCGGCCGGGGGGAGCCGGTGCTGGTAATAAGACGCTGTTTCTCGACATCATTGCGGTACGACCTGCGCCGGTTGATCAACGAGCCGATGGTGAAGGCGGCAACGATGACTGGGAAGAGTCAGCAACTTGGTTCGATGCGGTCGGGACGGACTTACAGCCAGGTTCGGCCAGGTTACGAGCAGCAGAAGACGACATGGCGATGCTTGGCCTAGTAACATCAACAACGGAGGGGAACAAGGGAAAAGGGAAGAGAATAAGAACCAACGACCAGAACAAGCAACGGAGGAGGAACGTCACACGACACCCCCCTGGGACCAAGCAAGGGAACCGTTTAAGGGAACAGGGCACACGCAGGCGCCACCGGGGCATCATCAGCCTGATTCATGAACAAGCTTTGACACGGCGCGGGGGCTCGGCCAACAAGTCAGGTACCAGCACGATGCCCACGGACACGGGCCCGCGGGTACATATCGAAACGACTAACACAAGGTTGAGCAGATCCGGTTCTGCGGAGCCGCGGGAAGCTAGCGTGTCCATCGTATCGAATGCGATGTACGACGCGAGGGCACAGTCTGTCTGCTTTGGCAGCGCGAGGGAGACACGAGGATGTGTTCCCATCCAGGGCTTATTTTGAGGCCTGATACCAACCGCGACTGACGTGAGAATCAGCCACGCAGGAAAACGGCGCAATTATGATAGCGGAGATAGTAAATACGTGAGAGTCTTGACGCCGAGCGTTGGCCACTTGGCGAGTATCAGGCGATTGCGCATGCCGAGAGCTCCGGGCCGTTGGCGGACGGGCCGTCGGCGAAACTGATTTGCCCAAAGCCAGTCCCTGGGGGTGACATTAAGCAACGGGAAAGCTTCTTTCCCCGAGCTTTTCTGAAGATTTGCAGTGAATCCAGGGCGCATTTCCCGCGCTTCGCCCCGATATCAGAACCCCGAGGCGCCCTTCAGTTCCGGCGTTGCCGAGCGTTGATGGGGAGCGGACCAGCCCTTGGCATAACACCGGAGACCACATAGGAATTAGCCAAGGTCTTGGATTGATGAAATGTGGGAATATCTTGCAATTTTTAAAACGGGTGCCTAAATGCACTCATCAGGGGCCACATCACATGTCGGGTTGCCAGATGCGGTCGGGCGACGGGGTTGACGAGCTGGGCAGACCCCTATGTACGTATCAATTCCCGTTCCCCGGACTTGGCGCAGCTGTAAGACGGATTGCTCCCCAAACCGTATCTCACCACGGTGCCATTGCCAGGAGCCAGAATCCCGCGATCAAAGCCCGTCCGTACAGCTACAAGTCGTCCGGCTTCCACCCTCCCGACGACTCCTGTCCCTCGCACAGGAACCCCTTGTGCTCGTTCATGTTATCGCAGTGCCAGAGGTCGAGCGTCTCGCCCGTCTGCCCCTTCTTGACGTTCCAGTTCTCGACGGTCACGTTGTCGCACCCGCCCGAGGCGGCGCTGCACTTGAACCACGCCGCGCGCTCCTTGAAGGTCCCCGTCCAGCCGGACCAATTCCGCCAGACGATGTCCTTGATCTTGAACTTTGACGTGAAGCAGTTCTCGCCGTTGTGGCCGTTGTACGACTCGCACTGCGTGATGTGCAGGGGCTCGAGGCGGGTGTTGTCGAGGACGATGTCCTCCATGAGGACGTCGCGCGCGTAGCCGGTGCCGCCGCCGCCGCCGTTGGGCGGGAAGCCGGTCTGCACGCCGGTCCAGGACTTGAAGTAGCAGCCGCGCTGGACGTTGTGCATGACGACATTCTTGACGTGGAGGCCGTGGATGTGCTCGACGTGGCCGAGGAACTGGCCCATGGACCCGATGGCCACGCCGGTGCTGTCCCAGAACTCCGAGTCGTAGATGCGGATGTTGGTGCTGTTGGCCTTGAGGGCGATGGCGTCGTCGCCGTTGGTGACGCTCCAGCGGGAGAAGGTGATGTTGTCCGAGTACATGGTGTCGGCGCCGTCCGTGTTGAGCGTGTTGTGCTCTGTGACGGACGTGCTATTGACGTAGATGTCCTCGAGCACGAGGTTCTTGGAGTACATGATGTTCATGGTCCACATCTGGCTCTGGACGAAGCGGAGGCCGGTGAGGACGGAGTCCTTGAGCCCGTGGAAGTTGATGTTCATCGGCCGGTGGGCGAGGTTGCCACGGCCCTGGCCCCAGTTGTACCAGACCTGGCCGTTGCCATCCATGGTTCCGGCGCCGTGACCGTCCCAGAGCACCTTCTTGCCGCCGAACTGCCAGACCGTGCTCTGGTTCTGAAAGCCGACGGGCATGGAGACGTTGAGCCAGTAGTCGATGTCGGGGCTCCAGAGCAGGCGGCCGAACTGCTGGATCTCCACGTCGTTGAGGTGGGTGGTCTTCATGGGGGAGCTGATGTTGTAGACCGGGCCCGGGAGGACGATGATGCTGTTGGAGCGACACTTCTTGTTGAAGGCCTTGAGGATGTGGGGGGCGTCATCGTGGCCGTTGGCATTGGGCGGGAGGTAGCAGAGCGTCCGTTTCTTATGCTTTGCGATGTTGGTCCATTCGCTGAAGGTCGGGACGTCGACTGCCGGCTGAGGATCGTGGGGAAGGCCGGGAGCAAGGCTCTCGACTTGGACGGCCAAGGCCGCAGGGAGGATGGCGAGGGCGAGAGTGAGGAAGGATTGCATTTTGGCTGCTGGAGATGCCTTTGCTTCGATGTTGATTTGGCTCGATGGCTGCAGAATGAGGCTTGTCTCAGGCCATCAACGAGGGGCTGAGGATGTTGATTCGAGAGTTCTTTGCAGCTTCTCTCGGCGAAGGAGATGCTCTTGTCTGGGACACTGCGACTGAAGTACAAAAGATCAGGTGGAAGGAAGAATGTCCATCCATCCCAGCTGGCCGTCTTCATAGGTAGCTCAGCTCAGGGGAAGAGAGGGACGCGAGCTCCTCGAATCATCGGGCTGAACTCAATCCCCTCTCGAGGCGACATACGTACTTCCGGATCGACAAGACGACTGGTCGCAGGCCATCCCGAGCCTTTAGACGGCCACAGGATCTCGAGCTACCCCGCATCCAGATAAGTTTGGTCGTAGCACTTGGAGTAGTGCAACTCTCCGGTCATCCATTGTGAGACTGTGACGACATACACTCGGCCCCAACACACCCAAGCTCGCCTGAGTGGTACCGCCATCCCAGGTCTTCTTCCAGGACCACGACGCCTCTCATTTCAGGGGCACGAAGCTCGATGGATTATTGGAGTTGGACACCGCCTCGTGGCCGCCGCCACCTGCCATCGACGCCTCTCCGGGGGCAAGGTCGAGTCGATCGCTTTTCAGAAAGGTCAAGTTTCATTGGAGTGATGGTGGGGGCAGCATGGTCATCATGGGACAACTGGAGGGAGGTCTCCGGGCGGGTCACTTCCCCGCAACGTGGCAAATCCCTCATAGGCAGAGAAACCGGACCACAATTCATCCAACATCGGGCGATTGGTCTAGTGGTATGACATCTGCTTAGCATTACAGGTCCTTCGGGACCATTTGCTTGCTGAAGGTCCCGCGTTCAATTCGCGGATCGTCCATTCTTTTTTCCTCCCATCCAGGAGGAATATTATTTTGACGGAGTGTCCTTTTTTTTTTTTCTCTCTTTTTGGCCCTGTTTGATTTTTTATTGATGCACTGGGATGGAAGGCTTCTGGCATGCGGGTTGACCGGCAGGCGGTGTCTCATATGGCATATTTCATTTATTTCACTCACGCCTCGACCTTCTCCCAGTACTCCTCGATCACATCCATGATGACCCCGTGGTCCTGATCCTGCTTCAGCCCGCTCACGATGACAACACCCACGGTGCCCTCGACGCCGCGGACCTTGATGGGAACGCCGCCGCCGTGGATGGCATACCTACTCGCCTGCTCCCTGCTCATCGCGAACTTGGACGCGAACAGCTCCTCGTCCTGGCCGAACTTGCACGACAGCACCCAGGTCGCCGTGTTCCACCTCATGACGCTGTTGCGCTTGCGCGCGACCCAGGTCTCGTTGTCGGGGGCGACGCCCGAGCCGACCGCCGTCTGGAAGACGACCTGGTTGCTGTTCGCCAGCGAGATGGAGATGAGCGTCGGCTTCTCCCTCGCAAGCGGCAGCAGCCGCGCGTAGAGCAGGTGGCCGAGCTCCTGGGCGTCCTCGATCGTGAAGCTCTCCAGGGTGTAAGACGCGCCATTGGTCTTCAGGACGTCCAGCTGCGAGTCGGTTCATAGTCAGTCACACCCGCTCTGCCTCATCTGCTGCACTTCCCGGGTTCTTACGTCGGTGGGAGGCTCGCGAATGGTGACCTCAGAGGCCGCCTTGGGCTCACGGGTGGCGGCCGCGGCCTGCTCGAAGCCAAACCCCGCAGCATTGCGGCGACGGTACACGGGCTGAGACATGCTGGAGATCTGCGCGGCTGTGGTCGTTGTGCGACGGGAATCCTCGGGTACGCGTATGGTCTGGAAGGGAATAGGCAAAGTTACGGGCTTCTTACGGCTGACGTCGAGATGTTGAAGATCTCGAGAACTCAGTGGCAGTGGGTGAGATCTTTAGTGTCCCGGTCGGCGGTGCAAGGTCGGGGGGACGCCCCGTAGATGGGCGCCATTTCACTATCGGACCTTCTGTGGATTCAGCCGGATCTCAAGCAGCCGCTGTACGAATATGGCGCTTTTGCTGGGCACAAGCTCGTCTACGAGGCGAGTGAGTGAGGGTCAATATCGAGGCAATGCTGTGCAGGTACCGCTGCACCGGAACGTCTGCCAACGATACTGCTCCAACCGCTCCAGAAACAGGGGTTCCCCTCGACTTCCAGAAGGCCCAGGAAGCCATCACGGCGCCTACCCCCGCCCGGCGGAGGAGAACAGGATCGCAACTCCGCCTTGGCCGATCACGCATCCCCACAACCAAGACTTGAGTGCCGCCCTCTTGGATCTGAGATCGTGGGCCTTCTTTGACTACATGTGTGGAAAGAAAGCTTTCTATGGCCGGGTGCTGACCCGGAGATCCCTCCGCCCCGTGTGCCTGTCCAACGGCTGATCCCAGACCACCCAAGTGGGAGAAACAGGCGTCCAACGACCAGCCACGCCGAGTTTAATGTTCAAACGGCTCATATGTGCTTTGTCCTGTCAACCTTGTACTACGTTACGACCGAAAGTATCCTCAACGCCGCCTCCCGAGCTGTCCGGCTTACACTCATGGGCTCCGAGGCCAACACCAGCCCCTTGGCACTCGTCAGTGAACGTTGTTTTCCCCCTCACTTGATCCCCCAATCCTAGACCTGCTGTCCCTGAAATGGCGTTTTCCTCGCACCTCGACACCAACTCATAACGCGGAATACGACGTCCATTGGCCCCCAGCGTCAGCTAGTGAACTGCTACCGGAGAGCAACGCTGCATCCCGAACGTCATCACTACGCACAGGCGGTCCAGTCAACAACGTCCGGGGCCGCCTCATCTCATCTACACTTCGCCTCGGTCAACGTCCCAAGGCCGATCAGGCATCTGCTAGTCAGCCCGCTGCGTCCGAGTGCAACGCGAGGATCTGCCGCTGACCACACCATCCTTCCTTAGAGGCTGAGCGGCCGGGGGAACCTGCCGATCAGCGCCGAACTTTGCGGGAGGAACCCGTCTTTGGCACCAGCTCCTTGTTTCCCCGCGTACCGGCATCTGGAGATGCGAGCCAAGATGCGGTTCCCGTCAGCCCGAGTAGCTTCTGCAGTTTTGGAGCCAGCCTTGATCGCGATTGAGATGACGCAAGGTCGCAACGGGAGAGGCGCTGCCAGGGTGGCAGCGGAGCGGGCGGTGACCCCCGGATATGGAGAGAAAATATATAAGACGGATTGGGGGGCGTGGTGTTGATCGAGAAGCTCGTTCTTCCTCAGCTAGGTTATTGTTCCAGTGTTCAACGTGGATCATCAGAACGGTCTTCTCGGTCCAGATATCCTGGCCTCCCTGACCTGCTGCTTCCGCCACCCTTCGGCTTGTTCCCTCACTCTTGGAGTAACGGAGATCCGCCAGCATGTTTGGGTCTACAACCGCACTTTTCACCGGCCTCGTGGCCCTTGCCGGCATCCACCAGTCCCTCGCTGTGCCCATCAAGGGAATTGACAGGGCCACGATACAGGAAGACTACGACTTCATCATCGCCGGAGGTGCGCTCCCCCAAGATTCGATTGCTCGTCAATAAATCATGTGTTGACCTGATGGTGCTCCAGGTGGTACCGCTGGTCTCGTCGTAGCCAACCGCCTGACAGAGTCTGGCAAGTTCCGCGTGCTCGTCCTCGAGGCCGGCCCGGACCCCAACATCGTCGCGGCTTACAAACCGCTCGGGGGAAACCAGCTCCTCGCAAACACTGCCATTGACTGGCGGTTCGATACCACGCCTCAGGAGGGCCTCAATGACCGCATCCTCACGTACCTCCGTAAGTCCCCCCCGGACAACAATTCACAGAGCTTCCTACTGAATCCGCGATAGGTGGGAGAGGCCTCGGTGGAAGCAGCATGATCAACGGATTCTACTACGGCCGCGGCACTTCGACCGTCTACGACCATTGGGAAAACTTCGGCAACCCAGGATGGGGCTGGAAGGATGTCTGGCCTCTCTTCGTCAAGGTACTGCCATACAAGCACATCACAAGATCGCGGAAGCTAACAAGACTCAGGGCACCCATTATAACCCCCAGGACGCGTCCAAGGGCTTCGACGATACGTATAAAACCCACGACCCCAAGGCGTATGGCAAAGGTCCCCTCCAGATCGCGCATCAAGGATTCGTTCCCTCGTCGGGCATCGGCTTCATGAACGCCTGCGCCGAAGCCCTCGGCATCCCCATCGTCAAGGACTACAACCTGGGCAACAGCACTGGCATAAAGCAGGGCACGGCCACGCTCGACGGCAACCTCCTGCGAAGCTCCAGCTTCGACAGCTACCTTAAGGAGGCCAAGCACCGAGAAAATCTTGATGTTCTCTACTACGCACCGGTCAGGAGCATCCTCTTCGACCAGACCGGCGACAAGCCCCGGGCCAAGGGGTTCGAGTTCATTGATCACCCGAGTGGTCGCGTGTATCAAGTCTATGCTGCCAAGGAGGCCATTGTTGCTCTTGGGGCTTTCAATTCGCCGCAGCTGCTGATGGTATCCGTGAGTGAACTTCTCTTTTCTGGCTTCCCTGCTCGGGTGTGGCTTGTGGCTAACAAACATCAGGGAGTTGGCCCGCAGAGTCAACTCGAGGAGTTTGGTATCGCACCGGTCCATATCAACGAGAACGTCGGTCAACAGTAAGCAATATGATTACTTCGTTGTAAAATCAGGTTCTAACAGTCCTCAGCCTGAACGACCATAGCGTGTTCAGCATCATGGCCCGGGCTCAGGAGGAGGCCGTGACGTCCAAATACGCCCTGTTCGACAACCTGGCTGCTATCCAGGAGGTAGGCTATCATCTCGACACCAAGTGCACCTACAGACGCTAATGATCACACAGGAGTTCTACACGAACGGCACTGGCCCGTACACGGCCCCCTCGGGTATCACCAATGGCTTCCAGAAGCTGACCGAAGAGCGGCTCATTGAGATCGGCGCCGAAGCGGTCGTCGAGGCCAACCTGGGCGACCAGTCACACATCGAGTATCTCTTCGAGACCATCTTCTACCCCGGAGGGCCGACGCCTTACTACACCCCGTTGTCAAACGAGTCGTATCTCTCCGTGACGGCGAGCAGCATGGTGCAGATGTCTCGTGGCAACGTGACCCTCAGGGGCAACTCCATGTCGGCAGCCCCCGTCATCAATCCCAACGTAAGTCAAATTCTCCAAGTAGGGAATCGCGATCTGACCCAGATCAACAGTATTACACCCACCCGGCAGACCGCGCCGTCGCCATCGAGTCGTTCCGGTACCTGCGCAAGATCCTCGCGCACCCGGAGCTCTCGCAGTTTACCGTCGGGCCGAACCACGGCGAGATCAGCCCCGGCGAGGCCATCGCTGATGACGACGAAGACGCAATCTTCGAGTACGTCAAGGCGAACACCATCCCGAACTGGCACGCCTCGGGCACCGTCCAGATGCGCAAGGAGGAGGATGGAGGCGTCGTCGACCCCAGACTCAACGTCTACGGCGTCGATGGCCTCCGCGTGATCGACTGCAGTATTATCCCCGTGCTGCCGGACGTCAACATTGTCGGGCCCGTCTTCATGATTGGCGAGAAGGGCGCTGAATTGGTCAGGGAGGACTGGGGCGACGTCAAGAAGCCCAAGGCGTAATGCGCGGTGGGATTGCAGTTGATAGTTGTCTTTGATTTTCTCAACTTGATGATATTTTGGACTTGACTGGGTTTTAGTGCATTTCGAGGCCGCATATCTGCGTTTGAGGCGCGCTGCCGACAAGCCATTCCCTCCTGGTCATCAACAACATGAAGTGACTGTGAGCTGCGAATCAGAGAGCCGTTTACTATTCTACCGTACCACCGGTGCTTTTAGCCGCGGGCCGCCCAGATCTCCAGATTACCGGCTCGCCCAGGCCATCTCGACCGAGAGAGTCCACAGACTGAACCCGGGAGCGCTGGAGGCCAGTCCATGACTTGTCTCGCGCGAGGAAGAAGACGCATCTTTGTGAAGCTACTGCGTCCAAAGACTCAAGGAGAGCAAAGACGCAAAGTTCAATGCGAAATTACTTGGAGCGCCCGTCCTTCATGTTGCGACGGGGGCGCATCCTTCCAGAGCGCCAAGCGGCGGGCGTCCATCTCGGCCAGGCCATAATCCACACCCGAGACCACCGCCGACCACGGCGGTTCGTATCTCAAGATAAAGGTGGTAGGGAAGGTGATGTAGGATGAGAAGGACATACGATCAATAATCTGGGCGCCCATTAGAACACCACACCACAAGCTGATCAGGTGTAGTGCAGAAATGGGCTCACCCCGATGGCGATGTTGGACTCTGGCGATCGCGGAATCGATCCGTGGACTTGGCGCACCATGAACAGAGTGGCACACCACAAACTTTCATGCCATCGGCGGCCCACAGGAGAGAATATCATCCCGACCGCTCGAAGATTTCGAGAAGCATGGGACAGACACATCACAGGCGTTTGATATCACAGACACCACATGAACAGAGACGGCACAGCCTCGCTCAACTACCGATGGTTTCACGCATGAGCGCAGCAACGGCGGCCGTGGCCATTGGCCGGACGAAACTCGGTCTCGCGCATGGTGGCAACAGTGACTCGATGTGCAGGGTGCATCGGCTGCACCCGCTGGGGTCCCGGGGATTACCTGGCCGGTAGCATCGAGGGGTGTTTGTTTGCTCGTAGGACGTGGGGAGGGGGTTGGGGGGTTGGATGGGAATGCAGAAAGTCATCCTGTCCTTCGGCCGTGTCTGAGCATCGCGACAGTCGACGCCGTCGCCGTCGCCGGATCGAGCTCGAGATGGTGTGAGGAAGAGCGGTGAGGGCGACGATCGTGCATCGTGGTGGGAGGGTCTTCACTTTTCAATGTCGTGACACCAGGCCGGATGGAGCAATGGGCTTGCATCGTGAGCAAGGCACTTTGTGCGAGGGGTTGGAGGGGGGGAGGAAGAGGTCCGCTGTCGGGAATCTCACGATGCTTCAGTTGCTCGTGGCTTGCTGGACTTACACGACAGCCACTCGCATGCAAGTCAGAGAAGAACTGGAGCAAGTCCCTGGGACTATCAACGGGATCGCATCCTTTTAGGCAAAGGCGCGAGGATCTGTCATTTCCCATGGCGGGCTCTGCAAGTCAGTTGACGCACTCTTCAGCAGAGCACCCCATCCCGCGATGCCACACGCCTCTCCTCACCTTGGCCTAGCATCTGCTATTCTGGAGCCGCTGCCGGGGGCGCACGGGCGCTAGACGCACGCAAGCAAGGCAAGTCGAGCTCGCCAACGGGGGCCGAGGCCGACTGAGGCATAGCGCATGGCCGTCCGAGCCGGGGGGATCGATGGCTGGATGCGGGCGACCGCGAGCCTGGACCGGCGTCGACTCGAGTGGGAGGGATGCGTGTGCGTCGGCACGCAGCACGTATTGGCCCGCGCGCTGACCTCCTTGCCTCCCTCCTCCAGCAGACACAGGCAAGCCTCGACTCTTTGTGCTAACCGCCATGTCCGACCCCTCACGATGTTTTGCTCCCCGGCCGGCCGCCCATGCTGCGTCTGCCCCCGGGAGTATGTCTTTCTGGCCGGTAACGGTGGTAATACCGCTCGCAATCTCACGATGATGTGCTCACGATGGGGGTCAGACCGGGAGATACAGCACACCTACAACTAGGACTGACCGGCCTGCTCCCCCTCCCCCTGATGTCCTGCTCTTCTTTTCTTTTCTTGTCGTCGTCGTCTTCTCTCCTCCCAAGGGCATCCGGGCATCCAGAGCAGCCGTGAGCTGACTCCTTTTGACGGTCGCTGGACTCTTCTGAGTCGCCCGGGCAGAGTGAAGCAGCAACACCCCCTTACGGCCTCCCTCCCTTCCCACATCCACCACCAGGAGGACGCTAGACGCCGCCGGACACTTCGATGTCTCTCGCCCAGCATGTCACCCAAGCAGAAGGCTTTGACTACGAGGCTCTGTCTCCCCCCTCGAACCCCGATGTGCTCGAGGAGGTCCTATGTCTCACTCCCGCCGACATAGCCCGTCGCACCGAGTACCGCAGGCTCAGTTTTGATGCCTTTGCCCCTCCTGAGGCTGTCCTGGCCGTCCCGGTCCAGAAGGAGCCTCGTGCGGCTGCGTACAAGGTGTCTGATGCCCTACGTATTGGTATGTCACCCCCACATCTGAACATCTCACCTTCACCGATGCAGTCATGCTGATTCCGCCTCCTCTACAGCCCAGGTTGCCACCGCCGTCGTCACCTGCTGGCTTGCATCTGGCATCGTCTTCGGCTTCGCCGCCCTGAAGCCCGTCCTCATCGCCGAGGGAGTCTACAGGGAACTCTGCCCCGTGCCCGAAGACCCCTTCGCGCAGGATGTCGGCAACGAGGTCCCCTGCGCCGAGCAGGACATCCGTCTCAACCTCTTCTTCGTCGTCGCCTCCATCACCACCAACGTCGCTTCCCTCTTCGCCGGCGCGGCCCTCGACCGGTACGGCCGCCGCTTCTGCTGGGTTCTCGGCACCGTCTTCTTCGCCTGCGGGTGCGTCCTGATGGGCTACTCGTTCTACATCCCCGAGTTCGACGCCTACCTCCTCGGCAACTTCTTCCTCGGGCTGGGCGGCGCCTTCGTCTTCGTCCCCAGCTTCCAGCTCGCCAACGCCTTCCCGCAGCACTCCGGCATCGTCGTCGCGCTGGTAACAGGCGCCTTCGACGCTTCCGCCGCCGTCTTCCTCTTCTACCGCATGCTCTACGACGCCACTGACGGCGGCTTCTCCCTCGAGAAGTTCTTCTTCGGCTACCTCGTCGTTCCCGTCATGATCCTCGTCGCCGAGTTCACCTACATGCCCGCCCTCGCCTACCACTCCGGCCCCGAGCTCGAGGTCAAGATCGCCGTCGCAGAGGATAACACCCGCGACGTGCACCCGTCCGACGACGAGATCCCGAGCGACGGCGAGCGGTACCACGTCCGCAGCCTGCGCGCCGAGAGGCGCCGGGCGCGGCTCGACGCCATCGTCGACCTGACCGGCGACGCCGAGCAGCGCGAGGAGCGCATCAAGGTCAAGGAGGAGCGCCTCGAGGCCAGCGGCGTCTGGGGCGTGCTGCACGGCCTGCCCGCCCACCGCCAGATGATGACGCCCTGGTTCATCCTCATCCTGCTGCTCACGGTCCACCAGATGCTGAGGATGAACTACATCATCGCCACGATCCGGTCGCAGTACCGCTTCATGCTCGGCTCGGACGAGCTGGCCGAGGCGGTCAACCACTTCTTCGACGCCGCGCTCCCCATTGGCGGCGTGGCGACGACCCCCTTCATCGCGCTGCTGCTGAACAACGTCAGCGTGTCGACGACCTTTGCCGTCTTGACCTTCCTGATCGTCGTCGTCGGCGTCCTAATTTGCATCCCCTGCCTCTGGGCGGGCTATGCCACGGTCGTGGCCTTTGTGCTCTTCCGGCCGCTGTACTATTCTGCTATTTCGTAAGTTGGATCTCCCCGGCCTCGCTGTGTTGCATCCTTTACTGACACCTCTCCCTAGCGACTACGCGACAAAAGTCTTTGGCTTCGGGACGTTCGGCCGGATCTACGGCGCCCTCGTCTGCATCTCGGGCATCATGAGCTTCGCCCAGTCCGGCCTCGACGCCTGGACCTACGGCCCGCTCAAGGGCGACCCTCTGCCGGTCAACATCATGATGGGCTGCGTCGGCACGATCCTCGGCGGCGCCCTGACGCTGTACCTCTTCGTCCAGGTCAACGGGCATCAGGAGAAGCTTGACGCGGCAGACCTGGAGAGGATGCCGCTCATCTGCGAGGAGGAGGAGGGATACGGGGCCATCAAGAAGACGTCCGGCCTTTGAGAGGCCAGGCCTTAGAGAAGACCTAGAGGGGTGGTGGTAGAGGCATTGCGGGTTCCGGCGAAGCAACAAGGGACAAAAGCGAAAAAGGCGTTTCTGGCATTGCGTTCTGTTTTGGCCTGTCTGCATTATTAGCGCTCGGCGTTGGTTTGGGATGATTCTGATGATCATATGATTCACGATCATGATAATGGATGATGTTTGACCAACTCAACCCTGCCCTCTGCCTTGCTTGTGATGTTTGATTCAGTCGCATTCGGAGTCCAGTCCAGCACCCGACCTTTGCCTCCAAACTGATTGTCCACCCACATGGACTTCGGCGGCGGCGGAACCAAGTGACCGACGAAGAAAGGCCGACGGTGTATCTCCATCCCGAGAGATGACATCAAGGCAACATTGAGTGCATATATTGCGTCTTTCATTTCCAGACACAGAACCATGCGTGTGGGGAAATGGGACAATCCTGTCGCAGTGCGATAATTCCACCACTCAGTGAGACTCGGAAAAGCCCATTGCCAAGAGGGTATGATCCCGCCAGGCTATGTGCTGAGTCTGCATGCAAGAGCTTCCAGAAAGCGAAGATGATCGACAACTTCGGAAACCCACGTTGCTTGCCCTGTTTCGCGACTCGGGGAAATCTTTCCATCAACAACTTTGGACTTGAACTCCTAGTACCCGAGAGTTCTGGTGCTGGGCAGCTTGGGTGTGAGAAGCATAAATAGCCTGGAGAGGACCACGATTCTCGCCGCAGATATCAAGTCAACCCTCATACAACATCTTTTACAAGACATCTCTACCAGATACACTTCCCCACAACCTTCGCCTCATCGCCATCACCATGAAGTTCTTCGCCGTCATTGCCTTCACCCTCATCTCCCTGGCTGCTGCGGCTCCCGCGCCCCAGCTGAGCTGTGTCAGGGACGGCTATTTCTGCGAGGATGAGTGCAACAATGGAAAGAGGCAGTGTGTTGCCTGCGCCGACGGCACCGGACTCGGTGTTCTCGAGGACTGTTAAGTTGTATGTTGACACTTCTTCGATTTTACTGCGAGTTTCCCTGAATGACGAGGGTGCTGACATGTCCCATTCAGACAGCCGCGCAGCGGGTTGAAGCTAGGGGTTTCCCGTATCACTAGCGATGAGCAGGAGAATGCCCATCAGTGTCGTGTTTATTGAATCCCTGTTTGAAAATGTTGGGAAGGGCTACCGTAGAAGGTGCTGACCCCGAGACATTTTGGTCAATCTGGTGTCAAGTTGCTCACTAGGAGTTCAATTCCTATCGCTTCAACAGCTGGCCGGAAATTTGAAGAGTTGATCATGTGTTGAATCTTTCACAATGTGTCTCATTCCCCGAGGTGTTGGGCTTCGCAAACAGAATCTAATATTTGCAGGCTGGGATGCTCACTCCGTCAAGCAGTTCTCCGGTAGACCAGGCCTTCCCCTGCAACACTTTCGCAACTCGACACTTACGGAATCATCCTATTCTCAGAGATCAACATCATTAAGCCCGGTTCCAACAACTATCGTTCAGCTCCATTTGTCGAACTTTCACGAGTCAATTGCCACCAAACTCCACCTGCTCCAACGTTGCCCTTTTAGTTCGTTCCGGAGTTAAGGCCGCAAGGCCTCTGCCCCCTTCGTCGGGGAGATTCCCCGACCTTCATGTTTATTTGAGATGGTGAACTAGCGGCCATCAAAGAAGCTCCACTGGCCAACGTAAACCCTTTGTCGGCCGGAGATAAGGACCTACCCCTCGTCTGGATATGGCGTCACGAGCTGAGCCAAACCACGTACTTAAAGGCTACGTCCTGATGTCCAACTACCACAGTGACAATGATTCAATCTTGAGATTCGGAACAGTTTCAATTCAATCCATTGCCTCGACTCAAAATGGTTAAGACACTTCCTTTCGCGGATATCGAGGTCCCTTCGCCTGGCTTCGGTGCCATGGGCATCAGTTTCGGCCTGGGCAGCAACCTGACCCTGGAGCAAGCCGAGCCCGTGCTTCTCAAGGCAATTGAGCTTGGTTGCACGTTCTGGGACACCGCAGTAAGTGAACCCATGTTTCCAGTTCACTGGCAGCTGCTCATTGTTCTCGTTAGGTTGTCTACCAAGCAGGGGTGAACGAGAAGCTTCTGGGCGACTTCATCCGGAAGCACAACGTTCGTGACAAAATCTTTCGTACGTCACTCTGGATTTCTCTACAGCCTCATCTCCGAGTCGGCGAATTAGTCTTAGCTAACGGGGATGGACCCTTTCTAGTTGCGTCCAAGTGCGGATTCGCGGTTTTTGAGGAGGGTGGCGTGACCAACTCGGCCGCGCATATCAAGAAATACATCGAGGGCACAATCGAGAGGCTGGGGTTCACTCCCGACCTGTACTACCTGCATCGTATTGATCCGAGTGAGTTCAGCATGTCATGAATGATGATGCTGTCCACAGGCTAACAGAGACACAGATACTCCTCTCGAGGAGTCAATCCCCGCGCTCGACGAGATTCGCAAGGCGGGCAAGACCAAGTACATCGGACTATCAGAATGCTCTGCCGCAACCTTGCGCAAAGCCAATTCAAGTGAGACTCTACAGGAAACCTATGAGCAGGCCAGTGTCTAACTCGCATGAAATTCACAGTCGCCAAGATTGATGCTATCCAGGCAGAGTACTCCGCCTTCGAGACTCTGCATGAATCCGATGGCCTGATCGACACTGCTAAGGAGCTGGGGGTTGCCTACGTGGCCTACAGCCCCCTCGGCCATGGCTGGCTCGTGGACGGGTTCCCGTATAAGACCCCAGATGACTTTGCGGCGGACGATTTCCGCCGTAGCAGTAAGTCCTCCTCGAAACCGCCTCGTTTCTAAGCATACCGGGTAGGATTCTGACATGTAATTTGCGCATTCTCAGGCCCCAAGTTCCAGGGCGACAACTTTTTCAAGAACAAGGCGATCGTCGACAAGATCAAGGAGCTCAGCACTCGTAAGGGATGCACCATCGCCCAGATTGCACTCGCTTGGGTTGCCGCTCAGGGGATGATCGCTATCCCCGGCACAACAAAAGCTGGGCGGCTCGAAGAGAACTGGGCGTCCAGGGACATTGAGCTCACAGAGGAAGATAAGAAGGAGTTCCGCAAGCTTCTGGAGACGGCGAAGCCCCACGGGGTCAGGTACGCAGCGAAGAATCAGGCTATGGTCGGGCATTAGTTCTGCAACGAGTAGGATTATATCGCGGAGAGAGGCCGTATGGAACCGTCATTTCCGGTGTATAGACCAAGAGACCTTTATGAGATCACAGTGTAATGAATGGCCTCGATCTGGGCAACCCCCTCCTCCGTGCCTTGATTAGCGCCGTCAGTGTCGAGTTTCGATGAGGTAACGGAGTCTTTCCGACAAGCAGCAAGTGCTTGGATAAAAAAGGGGCGGACTCCCCCTCACCATTTTGTCCTCGACACAAACACCATGACCACCACGCCTTACCAACGCCTCGACGCCTGGGTTGACGCCCATTTCGATGAGGAAGTGGGCTTCCTCCAGAGCCTCGTACGCGTGCCCACCGACACGCCCGGCGGGAACAATGCGCCGCACGCAGACATGACCGCGGAGCTTCTCCGAGGTTTCGGCCTGGATGCCGAGAAGCACCCAGTCCCCGAGGCCGAAGTCTGCACCTACGGCATGGAGTCCATCACCAATCTGATTGTCCGCCGCCGCTACGGCGCCGGCGGCCGCACCATCGCGCTCAACGCCCACGGCGACGTCGTCCCCCCAGGTGAGGGCTGGACCCGCGACCCCTATGCCGCCGCCATCGAGGACGGCGTCATGTACGGGCGTGCCACGGCCGTCAGCAAAAGCGACTTCGCCAGCTTCACCTTCGCAGTCCGCGCGCTCGAGTCCCTCGGCGCTTCGCTGCAGGGCGCGGTCGAGCTTCACTTCACCTACGACGAGGAATTCGGCGGCGAGCTCGGCCCTGGCTGGCTCCTCCGCCAGTGCCTGACCAAGCCCGATCTCCTCATCGCCGCGGGCTTCTCATACCAGGTCGTCACCGCCCACAACGGCTGTCTGCAGATGGAGGTCGCCGTGCACGGCAAGCAGGCCCACGCCGCCATCCCCGACACCGGCGTGGATGCCCTCCAGGGCGCAGTCGCCATCCTCAATGCGCTGTATGCGCTGAACGACGGGTACCGCGGGGTGCGATCGCGGGTGGAGGGCATCACCCATCCGTATCTCAACGTGGGCCGCATCGAGGGCGGGACGAACACCAACGTCGTCCCCGGCAAGGTGGTCTTCAAGCTCGACCGGCGCATGATCCCTGAGGAAGACCCGGCAGAGGTCGAGGCTGAGATTCGGAGGACAATCGAGGAAGCTTCCGCCGCGGTGCCTGGGATCTCGGTGGAGATGCGACGCCTGCTCCTCGCAAAGGCGATGCGGCCGTTGCCGGGGAGCAAGCCGCTTGTGGACGCGATCCAGACGCATAGCGGGCAGGTTTTCGGCGAGCCGGCGGAGGCGACGGGTACACCTCTGTACACGGACGTACGGCTGTATGCCGAAGCTGGTGTCCCGGGTGTCATTTATGGTGCTGGGCCGCGGACGGTGCTGGAGTCTCATGCCAAGCGCGCCGATGAGCGGCTGCAGCTTGACGATTTGAGGCGGGCAACAAAGGTCATCGCGCGTAGCCTGCTGGATCTACTATCTGAGGAGAAATAAAATGACTTGGGTGGAATCAATTCCATATTTGGCTGCATTCCATGGGCTCAGCGGTTCTAAACATGCTCACAACAACGTTCCACTCAGACTGTCAGAGAACAGCATGGCCAAGCAGGGAGATGACCGATGTGCCCTTTGCTGCACCCGAGGAGATTTTTCAACATAACCTCATGATAGCAGGGTGAGGGGCCACCTGATTCCGTTGTCGATCACCTCGTCCCAGCGCTTACACTCACTCAGCTTGTCGCCAAAGCCCCTGAAAAAGTGAGGCATACCCTCGAATACGTGGACCTCGGTAGGTACACTATGATTGTGTCAGACGTCAATCTCCAGACTTGGAGTCCTGGGCATACTTACCCAGCATCGGTCAGTTTCTTAGCATACTCCAACCCTTCGTCTCTGAGGATGTCCAGGCCACAGACCGCGATGGTTGTGGGCGGTAACCCCTTCACCTCGTCGGCCGTTGCGTTGATGCCGTTGATCCGCAGGTCGCGAGGGTCGGGGCTCTCAATCTTCAGCAGGTTCAGCTGGATCCGCCACGAGTCAAGCCCCAGGATGACGGCATCTTTGTTGGCTTCATACGAGGATGACTCCAGCCTTCCCGCCTCCTTGAGCTGGGTGACCCGTGTATCGGCGTGGGACAAGGCCGGGACCATAAGAAGCTGGCCGGCGATGCGCGGGGTGCCCGGCCCAACTGCCCCTATCGTATGGCGAAGCACCAGGGAGGCGGCGAGCTGCGCGCCCGCAGAGATGCCACCGACAACGACCTTGTCGGGAAGGCCGCCTATGTCGTCAATATGGCTATGAAACCATACGAAGGCGTCCTCCGAGTCGTTCCACTGAGTCGGGTACGTGAAGTCCGGGGTGTGGCGGTAGTCGGCATGGACCACGATGACGTTGGCCTTGAGAGCAAACTCGGTGCACGTAGCGTCGTCCACGTCCAGAGAGCCAAGGATATAGCCGCCACCGTGCAGATAGAAGAACACGGGGAGTCGTTCGTCGCCAGCCGTGACCGGCCGATAGCTTCTCGCGCCCAGTGTCGATCCGTCTCGCGTGGTGAACGTGAAGTTCTGGATGCGGATCTTGCTGGCCAGGTCGACCATTGCCGCCGCACTCGCGCTCTCGACGAGGTCGTTGAACCATTTCCTACGCGCTGCGGGCTCGTCCCACGAGGGAGGGTCGAGCGAAGGAGGTGTGGCCGAGACGGAGGCCCATTCCTCGTTGACAAAGCCGTTGTATTGAGAGTAGTCGGACATGGCGTCGGAATTGCAGTACGAGTACGCAGATTGGTGCGTTGCAGAGCCGGTTCTTGGAGCCAGAGCTCTCACTTCTGGATCAGCAAGAGAGGGATAACTTCACTCCCTCATGAGCGGACACGGGGCTTGAAGCGATCCATGGCTAAACGGCAGCGGGTAAATGTCGCGGCTGTCTGTAAGCTGACCCCGCTCCGCAAACTGTTGCCCTGAGGGCTTTCTGTGAACAACGCGGCTCTTCTTAGGCCTCATGAGCCTCATGGTCAAGAGCGAGCATCGTAGTCCGAGGCGAGAAGTTGGATCGTCTCACCTGGAGTCGCTCGCGACAGCGACCTCACTCACGGGCCTCTGTAGTGTTGCATGCATTCGGCTCTCTTCCGTCCAAGCGAGAAGTTTCCCTTGCCGTGCCTGGCACGCTGGCACCCAAGCGCGCGCATCCATGTTTGATGAGCAGAAGATCTTGGCCTCCTTGGGACCAAACGAGGCTCGGCAGCCCTCACATAAAGTGAACATCGGATGACAGGGTCTGGGTCGCGATGATCGCCGACCAAGGCGCTTCGGTACCAGAAGTCGAGGTGGCTGGGTCCGAGATCGAATCACGATTATCATGCCCATACCGTGGCGCGTGGGAACGTCTCCTTTTCTTCTTCCAGGCTGAAACAGCTCCATCTGCATGTAAATGCGAGGACACGAATAACTCCCAAGCCAAGACTGCGCGGATGCTTGTAATGACCCGAGCAGAGGCCATCCGCTGGCAGAAGCGCCTGCAAAGCGCAAGGAGGGCGCCAGCAAACTCATCCGAACTCCGGCCTCGCTCAGCCGGGCTTCGTCAGTCAATTAAGGTGCCACAAGGAGTTCGTCGATCCAGGGGGATGTCATCTGGACACGCCAGAATGTGGTTGGCCCATCGGCGCATGTCAAGCATTTGCCCCTGGCCCATCCCTGGCCTTCACCCCTGATGACGTTTCAGGGGGCGCCGGGGCGCCATGTCAAGTCGGCTAACTGCCCACTTTCAACCTCTGCCCCTGCTCCACATCACGGAGATGACTGCCTCAAGGCGGCTTTGTTCGATGGTGAAGGGAGAGAGACTCGAGCCTCATATAAGTAAGGCGGCTCTGGCCCTCGATATGGCAGGATTCTTCTCTCTTGCTCTTCGTCCCAAACCAGTCCTTCCAGTGTCTTTCGCTTGTGCTACAGCTGTTGCTGGCATTCATTCTTTCTTGTTCATTCCTTCGAACTATCACATTCACTTTCACAACTCAGACAACTGGTAGATCCAGTTCGATTTCCAAAGAGCTCACATTCATTCACCTCCAAAACACCTTGTCCAAGAAAGACCATTTTACAACCGCAACAATGCAGTCCAAGATCTCCGCCCTCTTCGCCGCCGCGGCTCTCCTCCCCACGGCCTTCGCCCACTACAACTTCGAGTCCCTCATCATCAACGGCGAGCCCAGCGAGCCCTACCAGTACGTCCGCCGTACGACCAACGCCAACTCGCCCATCGAGGATGTCACCTCCGACGACATCATCTGCAATGCTGGCGGTATTGATGCCGCCATCATGGCCGCCACGGACACCGTCACCGTCCAGGCCGGCGACCAGCTCGGCTTCTTCGTCAACTCCGAGCTCGGCCACCCCGGTCCCCAGGCCGTCTACATGAGCAAGGCCCCCGGTGCCGCTAACGAGTACCGCGGTGACGGCGACTGGTTCAAGATCTACGAGCTCACCTACTCGGAGATCACCGCCGAGGGCATCCAGTGGGCGACGTTCCAGAACAACGTCGGCATCAAGAACTTCACCTTCACCCTTCCCGAGGACCTGCCCGCCGGCGAGTACCTCCTCCGCGCCGAGCACGTCGGCCTCCACGCCGCCGGCGCCATCGGCGGTGCCCAGTTCTACATCGGCTGCGCCCAGATCAACGTCGAGAGCTCCGGCTCCGGCACCCCCGGCCCTACCGTCAAGCTCCCCGGCGCCTTCGACGGCACCGAGCCCGGCCTGCACATCAACATCTACTACCCCCCTCCCCAGGAGTACACCATGTTCGGCCCCGCCACCTGGCCCAACGCCTGCACCGACCACACCCCCAACCTGGACGGCCAGGCCAGCGACGGCGACTGCACCGGCGACGATGGTGCTGCCCCTGCCCCCGTCCCCAACCCTCCCACCACTCCTCCCACCGACGGCGGCAACTCCACCTCCCCCTCCCCTGCTCCCCCTGCCGGCGGTGATGACGAGGAGACCGACGACGAGACCACCCTGCCCGAGGAGTCCGAGGTCCCTGCTCCCCCTACTACCACCGCGCCCCCCGTCGCCCAGCCCACCACCCTCGAGCCCACCCCCATCGACGAGACCGAGGACTGCCCCGTCCGCCGCCGCCGTGCTCTCCGCGCCGCCCGCAAGGCGCGCCAGGCCCGTGCTGCCCGCAAGATGCGCCTCTAAGCGCCTTCGGGGCTGTTTTGTAGGATCGGTGGAGGATGAACCCCGGAGCGAAGTGCTCGCGCCGGATGGTTGCATTGTTTCGATGTACATATTAGACTTTGCCCGTGCGGCTGTAAACACGAACGCGATTTGACGCTGGACATTTGATTTTTCATGGTGATCCATGTGAAGGTGATGTGCAACGCTACGAGGATGGCTTGCAGTGCAGCCAAGTGACTTCTTACCGGACTACAGACAAAAGAGGCAAGTGATTGTTAGAAATCGAAAGCAACGCTGTCGTTTGGAGGTAAGCTACCGTGATGATAATGTGAGGCTCAATGCTTTGGCCAAATGCCCTAACGATCCTTCCAGCCATGGCCTGGCTGCCCGCCGAGAACCTCCCTCAAGCACCCGGATCCTCTCCCAATGAGCCTCTTCTTGTCCGTCCCAGAGCACAAACGGACGTATCGGATGTTGCCTGACAAAGCAATCTCACTTTCAGTCGCTCCCTGCTATTCATTGCTCCAAAAGCTGAGCTAGCTTCCTGCAGTGCTCGCTGTTCAGCCTCAACGCATCTTTCATTTGAAGGATTTCTCTCTTCAGGGAGGCGTTTGATGCGTTGAGAGTATCCCGTTCCTGTCTGATCGAGTTGCATGCCTCCTCTGCGGATTTGAAATCCTTTTTGATCGCATCGTTCTCCGTTTTGATGGAGTTGTAATCAGCGCGTAACCTGTCATGATCGGACTGGAGCGAAGTACGCTTCTCGGATTCTTCGCGCAAGGCGACTGCGTGCCGTTGCTTGAGTGAGCTCATCTCCAGTGCATTCGAAGCTCTCAGATTCTCTCGCTCCTCCTCAAAACGTGCAATTTTCTCATTCTTCTGTTCCAATTCAAGACGAATCTTCTTCTGCGCAAGCTCTTCTCCGGCCTTTTCTGCTTTTCGCTTCGCGACGACGGCGCAGAGCCTGGGTAGGTCAGGCAGGATGTAGGGGTTGACTTGTGCTTCGTCGGGCTGTGAGCCTTCGTGGCTCTCTGATATTTCTTTCTCCGGCTCGATGCTTTCGCGGTCCTCATTCATGTTGTTTCGCTCGTTCTTTTGACTGTCCGAGTTGCCATTCAGCTGGGCATCAAGCGGACGTGTAGTTGGCTCCAAAGGTGCCAGGCCCGAAGAATCTATCTCAGGGGATTTGGCGAGGCTGGCATCTCTCGTTTCATCCTCACCGTCATTGTCCACAGAGGTCGGGTCGGGCCTCTCGTTCAAGATGTTGGTTTTGAGTTCTCGTAACGCCATTGTAAGCTCCCTGGCCCTCGGGCAACACCGGAGAGCAGCGACGTCCAAGTACCCAAATGCAACGATGAGAAGAGCTGCGTGTCTGTTCGGGGTTGCAGGTGGGGAGCGCCACGAGCAAGAAAGGATGTTCAGGATCTTGTCCGTGTCTGCGAAGAGTTCATGTTCGGTCAAGGACTCTAATGCACGGAGGACTTTTCCGATCGATGGGAACGCGAAGAGGTATTTCTTGGCCATGGTCCTGGCCATTTGGCACAACGATTCGATCTCTGAATAGAGGGACCACGAACATCGTATGTGCATGTCCCTCGGGTATGCTAGCCAGTCTGATGCTGAGTCTTGAGCAGGCTGGATGCAGAATGGAGAGATGCGGACGCGGAAGCTTCCTCCAACGAAGACATAAACAGGATCTTCTTGCATGACGTCGTGAATGAGGATTTCGACTTCCCTCACAATGTCTTTGTACCCCTCCAACTTTGCGACGGCATCTGCAGGGAGTAGTTCCCCCTCTGTTTCGGCGATCTGTAGTATCTCGGAGGATAATTGCTCTCCCTCGTGCAGCAAGGCCTTTGCTTGGACAACTTCAGCTTCCAAAGCTCCCCATTTCCGGAGGCCAGCCATGGCAGGGTCGTTGGATCTGGCAGCCTCCAAAGCAGCGTCAGCTCCAGCCTGAACTGCATACGCATGAAAGATCCATCTCAGATCCGTCTCAGGCGTCCCGGACAAAGCTGCGGCAGCCTCAAGACGGCGAAATAGAGTTCCCGATGTTGCCCCGTTGCCACCGAATGTCCAATGAATTCTGAGCACTCCGTCGATGAATAAGGCCTTTCCCATGCATTCCAACTGCTCGGCAACCGAATCGTTCTTAAGCTGCAGCGCTGTCGCGTACCACATGAACGCCTTGAATGTGTTCTCGAGATCTATCAGTCGCTGACTCACCCCTTCTGGTTCGTCGGCTGGGCACCAGCCCAGACTGAGAGCTGGCATGGGAGCGGGGAGGTTTGTTGAAACTGACGACTTCCTTTTTGGGACTGCAAAAAGACAAGGCGTGCTTGTGCTGCTGGGCGCCGAAGACGAAATGTACTCAGAGCTGGTGGGCTCTAGCTACTGAGTCACGAGACGGTGATCCAGGAATGAGGAAATTGGCGACTAGAGTGCCGCTTGTGGGTTTCTGACAGATGGAGACTCCGCGGGTTATTGAGAACGTCCTGCAGGTACGTAGGAAGGAAGCGCGCGCATCCGGAGAGTCCCGGTCGTCGAGGCCGTGTGCGAGTCCAGCGATTCTGATCTGATGGTTGATGGAGGGAGTGCTTGAAGAATCACAATTTAGAACTTGAATATTTGAATCTTGAACGTCGAGTTTCTGACCGGGGTGTGGAATGGGGCAGAAGGGGAAAGCAGTCTCTTGCCTAGAGGCCGGAAGTTGGGTCTGAAGTTTGCGTTTGGACAGAAGCCACGGGTCTTGTGAAGTCAAAAAGATTTGGCTTTGATTTGAGAAGGAAAGAGCATGAACCTGGAAATCGAAAAAAAAATTTGGCAACTGCGGAGGATAATGGAGCTCCCAGGCTTCACTAAATAAAAGTTTCACCCATATGCGGCGGAAGTGTGGAGGAATGTAATGATGGACGATAATAAGTTCAGTGGTGCGCGATATCTCAAACCCGAGATCTTTGTACCACGATTTCCAGAGTCCAGATGTGTCGTACAACTAGGTAGTTGCTGTTGGGCCGATTAGGTGTGCGTCCCTGGCGCACACCAGCCATTCATCTCGCTGGGGACAATTAGTTGGGACTAAAACTTCGTTTTATTAATCACTGTACTGTACATTTGTGACGAGAGATCCCATGTCCAACCCAGCGAGACGAACGTTCTGGTCTGGCAACTATTTTGGCCGCAGATTTCAAAGGCCATCGATGATATGAGCAAATACTTGCAACAGAATCAAGGATTTTCTATTCCTTAAATCCAGCCCAAGCGTCTATCCCCTGCGAAACAGAGACAGAGCAATGTCCTCCAAAGCAGGGCTTGACAAGAGGGGCAATCCCACAAGATCATTCTGCACCTCGGTGTACTCCGTGGCATAATCACCGCTGAACATAACGGCCTTGAGCAGCCCGAAAACCCGGGAAAATTCAGCCGGGTTCTCCTCAAATCCCTTCAAGGCCGACTGAAGTGCTTCC
Source organism: Furcasterigmium furcatum (assembly GCA_001599815.1). NCBI lineage: Eukaryota > Fungi > Ascomycota > Sordariomycetes > Glomerellales > Plectosphaerellaceae > Furcasterigmium > Furcasterigmium furcatum. Next base: position 1,665,825 of record BCIA01000001.1, read on the forward strand.
CGCGGCTCAACAGTCGCTTCGGCCCATTCTGAATCAGGGGAACTTTTCTTTGCCAGCTCAAGAATAGACTTTTGAGTGACGACAGCCTCGTGGATGCGAATGAGTCGGTTCTTGCTCTGCTCTGCCTCTCTCAGAGCACCCACAATCGCCTTGCCAACTCCCGAGATGCTGGTGGTGCTGATGCGTTGCGCTCCCTTGCCGAAAAGCTCGACAGTCTTCTGACCGTAGTCAACGAACAATGGGGATCCGAAGACGAATTCAAGGAACGGGCCGACTGCAAAGAAGGTGTACTCAATCTGGCCTGCGTCGGCCTTCTGTTTGAGGTAGTCTTGAATCTGGACGAAGGGTTGGTATAGAGGGAGTGAGGATGCTTTCTTGTCGAAGTTGAGAGAACCGTAGTCACTAGGGATGAAGCGCTGAACTCCAGCGAGGATGCTGGCGTCGATGATGGTTTTCTGAATCGGGACCATTTCAGTCGTGATGCTGACGATGACGGTGTCACGACCTTTCAAGACATCGGCAATACTCCCAGTAGAAGAGTAGTCGACCTGGACAGATGTGACTCCGGGAGGCAAGTCCTTGCTGGGGACCGCGCTGCGGCTAAGCACAATGACATCCAGTCCGGCCTGGACAAGCTGGTGAAGGATGGCAGAGCCAAGAAGACCTTTCTAGAGGTGTGATGTAAGCAGAGAGTTCAGGTACGGGAAGAGCGTCACTTACGCCAACGAGGGCGACTTTTGAGAGGGAGGTCATCTTTCGAAAATCGATATTGAATGATAGTTTGTTGCGTGCTGATGGGCTAATAGAACTGGAGTGAAGATCAGGCTAGCAGGACTTATATACCTCATCGCCCTCCGTGTACTATCGCGAACTAACCGAACATCTATCCCGTACGGCTTCATTGTGGTATGTGTATTGTAAGCAAAACAAAATCCGCTACGGGCCGGGAGCAAATTGCACCCGCCGATTACAAACCGAGACCAAGCCTTCCATCTTTTCACGGGATCTTAGCCTGTCTCCTGCAGGTCTGGCCAGCACTTTTGCCAGCCAACCTCATCCCCTCTATTGACACCCGCACAGAATAGAATGATCGGTAAGGTATTTATTGAGTGTATGTGGGGTTGGACGGAGCGGCTAGATGGATTAAACACCGAACGGGGTTTAGGAATATCGCCGTTGCCGGATGCACCGTGTCCCAAGAACTCTGTTGTTAGCCCCAGTTTGCCCACCTCAATCGTTGGAAGGCGATGACTGTTGGACGGGTCCAAGTCTCGGAAGAAGAAAACAATGCGCGCGACGATGCCTCGTGGCGGCCTAGTTGTGAGACATCGTTTTGCGGGGGGCAAATTGCCATCGGCATGAAAAATGCGACAAGTCCAGGCCAAAACGCAGAGACTCGTCCAGTGCAAGACAGCACCGATGTTGGCAAAAAGGATGTGTCCGGAGTGAGGCTCGAACTCACGACCTTTGGATTGGATCTCCTGTGTCCAGGAAACTCATATGAATATGAGACCAACGCTCTAACCAACTGAGCCATCCAGACCGTTGCGGTTATGATTCGCTTGGGGCTGCGGGATTATGTCGGGGGAGTGGGGATGCTGGAGCGACGGCGTCAGTTTTGGTGCGGTCGGGCGGGGACTTGTCGGTCGCGTTGGCGAGAAATCCTTCGTGGTGGCCGCTTGGTGAAGAATCCAGGGGGAATCCGCGCTAAGAAACGGCCATGGCAGTGTTGGGGCGCGGCTGCAAGCCTTGGGTTCGGGTCAGCGCAGGGCGAGATCAGAGTGAGATGAAATCAACGCAAGATGCGCCCTCGGAACGCCCACGTCGACCAGCAGCCTTCAGATCAAGCCTTAGAAAATTGGGATGACGTCTCTCTCAACTTTAAGGAATTGACGTGGTCTCTGTCTGATTCGATGAAATCGAGATGGCCTCGTGCTCAATGAGAGATAATCCAAGGGCAACGTTTCGTGGCAACAGACCTGGACCGGCCATGTATCTTGTGACCCTCGTGCCAACCAAGTCTGGGTGAAACCGGTCAAAAGACCAATGGTTCGAGAATGGAAAGGGCACCGCGGCCTTGCAAGGGGCGACAGGGCTATTTAAAGCCGGTGCAGCAGGCTCAACGCCACCGACCAGCGCCTTGGGCCTGCTAACGGACGCCGCGCACTGACATCAATGGAAGCGATCCCGGTTTTGCCAGGATTACTGAGACTACCGACATCATACCCATGCCTAGGACGTGACATGTCTCAATAGACCGACTGATGAAGATGGCGGCAGCTGACGAGAGACGGACGGGTGCCGAGTGATCCGCGAGGAATGGTTGGATTTAAGAAACAGGGCCTCGAACCCTCATACCGGATATGCCATGCTGCTGGATATTGATACACCCGTGATAGGTATTCTGCCTCCCTGGTCGGGCCATGCTTCACAAGCAATGATATGCCTCGCTGATGCCCTGATGCTCTGCCCTCCTCCGTCTCAGATAAACAGGACGGCCGGTTCGTCCTGGCCAGGGTCGCTCATCCCGGCCACCGGGGCACACCGGGACCTCATCCGATTGCTCGGTCTCGGGCTCTCACCGATCTTTAAACTCCCAGTGCCGCCCTCGAAGATGACCGGTGTCCAAGCTTCCGCGCGGCTGATCTCACCTGACCGGTTCCGTCATATTACATACGGGGGGAATGCGGCTCTTCCTCACGTCTCGCTGTTGTTCTTTCTGCAGACAGCAGCCCCAGGACTCCCGTCGCCGCCATGCCGCCGCTCGTGCCCGACCTCACGGCCATCTTTCGACGCCGACCGTCTCGGCAGCGGTATGCTGCCGCGTAGCTGCTGCTCGCTGCCCTTGGCCACAGCCGCCTGCTGCTGTGCCTCTCGCTCGTCGCCGTTGTCGGATTCGTCGGAATACCCGCCCAACAACCCCGACTCGGTGCCCTGCTGCGACCCGACGGCCTCGTCAAGATGCAGCGGATCGCGGTCGAGGCTCGACTCCTGCGACGCCGACTCGCGCCCCTTGCGTGACAGTTCCGGGTTCGCCTCGTGCCGCCCCCGTCGACAGCCCGGCCGCGACCCCGGCACGTCGCAGCACAACCACCGGAAGGCGTCCGGGAAATCCGCCCTGGTGGCCTCCGTGTCCACGTCGTCGATGTCGGCCGTCTCCCAGTCGATGTCGATTTTCGTCTCGTCGAACAGCTGCATCACGCCTGCGGGGGGGGAGTCAGTAAATATTTGCTGATGAGTAGAGGGTATACGCCGGGCCGCCAAGTGGTGCGAAAGTCCCTCCCCCACGGGTGAAAGGTCTCACTCCGCCGAGTGGCACAAGCGAGCGAGGGGGGCACGTGGAACTGCTCACTCACCGGCATGGTACTTGCAGACGCCGAACTGGTTCTCCTCCTCGAGGAAGATGCCGTCGCACTGGACGCAGATCTTGGGGTCGCCCGTCTTCCGCCTCTTGCGCGGGTTCTTGGTCGGCACGCCCGAAGTCGGGCTGCGCAGGTCCTCGGGCCCGTCCTGCGACTCGGACTCGAAGCGCAGCAGCCGGTCAAAGTACCGCAGGGCCTTGGCCTTGACGCGCTCGTCGTCGCACAGGGTCATGAGGATGGCGCGGACGAGCGGCTCCGGCGCCTGGGAGAGGTGGTCGAGGTCCGGCTCGTCGAGGGCCAGGGACGGCGGGGGGCGGCCCCTGACGGTGTTCTCGCGCATTTTCTTCAGGGGGGCCGTTCACGGTGCTTCTATTCCCCGTCTTGATTTCTTGCGGGTTCAGGAGCGAACTGTCGTCTTTCGAGGTCTGTGAGCCTTTGGGCTGGTGTCTCATTCAAGGATCGCAAGCGCGGTCTCCCCTCTCTCACTGCTCGGGTCGTGGTCGACTGAGTCGGCGTTCAGGGTGTGAAGTCGAGCAGTGCTTTTTTTGGGCGACAATGCCGGGCGGCAGCGCGGGGTTGCGTAGCCGATGGAGGAGGGGTGGGAACGGCGCGCCCCGTGGAGGGGGGTTACCAAGAGGGAATGCTCCAGGGGGGAAAGCTCCTCTGACGGGAGCCAAAAAAGGGGGGGAGGTCCTAAAGGGGGAGAGATTCACCAGGTGACGGCGAATTCGGCCAGGATAGATGGCCTCACGTCGGTATTTGCAGGCCGCCGTCGGGGACGGAGAGAGCGACACGGGGGCCCTTTTCACCGCATGCTCGCTCGTGACCAGGCTGGGCCGCACACGCCCCCTTGCTCGTTGCGATGCAGGATGCAAGATGAGGCGCGCGCGGTGCAGGACGGGATGGGAGGGAGGGAGGGCCGACAGGGAACGGGCGAGGATGATGCTGGCAGCGTGTGTGTGCGGCGTGCAGGCTCACCTGTTCTGTTGGACCTGGAAACACGCTGGCGACGACGGCAGACGCATCGGGAAAGCAGGTTTTGCTTTGCCAGAGGCGGGAAGATGAAGAGGGGGCGGCACTTATGGATCGGCCCCCCTCCCGCGCTCGCGGGCACCGAATGAAGAAGCGGGAATGGGCAATCATCTATGGATATTTCACGATGGGCATGGATGGAGTCTTGATGCGGATCAAGCCGAGGACCCGCGAGCGATCCCCCCATGTGCGGCCGCTTGACTGGCGGCCTGGGGCTGGGGGGTGCAGCGCAGGGCGTCGTCCGAACAGCATGAAGGGTCACTCACGGCCGCCACAGGGCGTCGGCGGCCGGTTGAGACTCCGCTCATGATGCAGATGCAGAGAAGAGCATGCCGGACGCAGGGGAAACTGGCGGGAAAGGGACGTGGTGGTGGAGGTGGTGCGTCGTGTTCCTCCAAGGCTTGGCCTTGAAGCCACTTCAGCGCGCGCGTGTCACTCCCTTGATGCGCTGGTCCGCTGCATCATCAAACACCCTGCTGCCGTCACCATGCTCGACAGCGACAGGAGCATCGGGCGATGGCTTTTGGCGCCGCCGTGCGCTGTGTTCCCATATGGACCGGAGCAGTGCCAGCGAGCCAATACGAGACTCCGACGGGATGACAGAGTGGATGATCGCAAGACCTGGGCGGACGACGTGCAGATCCAATCCATGGCGGGATCCATGACGGGAACCCCTGGCTGGCGTGCATTCCGCCTGGTGCATCGCGGCCCTACGACGAGGGCATTGCCGTTTCCAAACAAAGCACATGCCCAAGGGCAAGGGGACTCGGAATAGAGGCGGACGGCATGGCGGGGAGATTGCGGCAGGCATCCCCTTCGAGACATTGTTGCAGCCGGAGTCTGGGGGGCTAACTGCTCGTGGTCGTGAGTGAACAAGTGCCGATCGCTGGGCTGCGGCCTCGTCCTCGCTGGTGTCCGAGTTTGGGGATGACTTACAGCGAAAGTGGCCGCCAGCCAACAGGGGCTGGCCGAGACACTGATCAGAGACACCACACCACACCGTAGCCAGCCCTGAATAGGCCAGAATAGTGATGGTGATCAGGAATGGCAGCCACCCTCTGCAGCCCGTCGCACCGCATGATGCCACATCCCAGTCCCAACTGAACCCTGCTTCCATCCACCCAAGCCCTGTCGGTCCTCACCCTCCAAAAGCCCTGAACCCCGGCTCACAGCATCTTGAACTCTCCATCGACAATCGCCCGTCACATATCACCCAGCAGCCCGCAACTCTAAACCACGAGCCTCTCCTTCGAATCGTTCGTCCAGGACGCCCTCGCCGACGCCGACGTCCACGCGCACGCCGAGAGCCGGCCGCCCGATGTCTCACCCTCAGCTCACGTTGTCCCGTGCACTTCGGGAGGCACCTCGCGTCCGAACAACCTCCTCCATCACCATGAAGCCCTGCATTTCCCATCGATGACGTCGTCACCAACTGTCGCCGCGGAAGGTCCCAGGGTCGCATGGCTTCTTGGCCTCAGCCGGCTCTGACTCGCAGAATCACTGCAGCACCCAAGTCCCTAAATCCCTGCTCCCATCCCCTGTGGTGGTCCATTTGTATCCCGCTGTCATCGCCAGCCGAGTGCGACGCTGTTGCTGCACCGCCGTCACCTGCCTGCATCGCGCACAATGGACCGGAGTAAGCAACCCTCTCCGTCAGCCGATACGACAGGTCACTCCTGAGAATGACCCGTGCCATCGCCCTCACCTCTGTCACCACTCACATTCACGGCGGCACTCCTTCGATCATGCCGAAGCCAAGGAGCGACTCCATGACGGTAGCCGCGCACCCGACGCAACGTCAACGACGTGGTGATGTGATGTGATGATGTGCGTGCAGATCAGGCGAACCATTTGCTGTGCATGGGAAAGCAATTGCCGACGAGCCGTGACTGTTGGGAGGAGGGAGACAACAAGCTGGTTGCCTCTTTTCCTCGTGCTGCGCACCCAACCTACCTGAAATCCACGAGATGCTGGAAGGCGGGATGCTTCTCGTCGTGCTTGCGATTCTGCTGATGGCGAGAGGGCGTCCTTCGAGGGCCTGACTTCCTGACCGTTTCTGGGGCGAGTTCTCGCTGCCCTCGTTGGTGGCATGGAAGTGAAATGGAACTGTCCTTCCTTGACATGGAACATAGAGAGATTCATGAGGTAGATGCGTCCACCGTCCCTGAGCTCCTGCCCAAGTACCTACCTAAACTGGTGTTCCCTCCTGGAGAAACTGCAGCAGAGAGGAAAGAGCCAGTGCCAGAGACAGTGCCATCCGCGGACACAACAAGGACCACTCCTTCCAGGCCACAATGGTCTCTCCTTCTTCCTCTCCGGTTTCCTCCCGTTCAAGCTACCTAGCTAGGTACTACTTTCCCGTTGGTCTGAGAACATGGAGAATCAAGCAGAAGGCACAACCATCGTTGCAATAGATTCCTGCTCTCCGGCCCTTCTCCTCCATCTTCTCCAGGCTTCGTTCCGTTCCCATCTTCTTCTCCATCATCACCAGTCTCATCAAGACCAATCAGCACGACTACCAGCAGCTCGTTTTTGCTTGGATCCTTTTCAGCCCCCGTCAGACTCAGCCTTTACCCCCAAATCACATCACCATTCGCTATGTTTCGCACCATCCTCATTGCCTCCGTGGCTCTCGCTCTGGGCGTCTGCGCGGGCAACCAAACCTCGAGAACAAATCCATCAACTTCCAAGTTCTTCGACTCCAAATTTATCGGTGCATGCGAGGACGTGCTCTGCCCGAGCCACCGACCTTCCAAGAAACCCAAGGGAAAGGAATCCCCCCGTTGCCCTATGCATGGGACCGACTACCAGAAGATCGGTTATTCCACCCTCAACAAGCACCGTCACAATCCCCAGACCGCACCCAAGTTCCTGGAGAGCTCCGCATGGGTTCAGGCTGGACATCACACTGGAGGCCGTCGCAACGAAATGATCTACCTCACGACTTCCTTCATCCTTGACACAGACTCCACGACCCGATCAGACAAGGAGAAGTTTGACGATGGAACCCCGGGCACCGCGTGGCAAGGATGCGCCTTGTTCTTCAAGGAACTGTCACCCAATGTCAGGCTCCTCGGTAGCAACTCCGCCACGGCGAAGGGCGATTGCTCCATGTCGCTCAACGAATAGTGCGTCGAAGACATGATCAGACATGTCGAGACTTTCGACTTTGCCAAGCACTCGGCAAAGACAACCAGCCAGATTTGTTCTGAAATTGGCAAGGACTTCAAGACTGGGCTGTTTCGAAGCGATGGCTGCGCTCAGTTCACTGCGGGCGAAACTGGGCATTGGACCGGCATCGATGCCATACGTATGCAGGAGTCCATCACCGCGTGTCTGGCAGTCAGCAATTTGTTACTGACTTCAATGACAGCCCTCACAGGTCCCGACTCGGCCGACATCTCAACACCAAGCAGTGACAACACCACCTCCTGCTGGCCTACCATTTTCGGTGAGAATTCAGCGACCGAGCGAGGCCTTGTTCCTGTGAGGACTACAATCAACAAAGTGAGCAGCCCTATGCCATTGTCCAGATACCGTATTGACCTCTTGCGAAGCATCGGTACGACAGCAAGTTCGCGGACGAGTACTTCTACGGCATCACACCCATCCTGTCGGTGTGGTGGCCTGACCTGACCAGGCTGGTGGATATCCACGAATACAAGCCCACCGCGAGGATGAACTGCCTCAAGCTCGTTGAGTCTCCCGCATCTCGCAATCATGCTGCAGCCCCTCTCGCCGGGGCCCTGCTGGTGGCCGTGAGCCTTGCGACTTTCCTGCTTTGATCCTGACGAGAGGTCAACGGAGAAAATGACGGCGAGAAAGTGTTGAGTGGGTGAACCGCGGATGACTGAGTCGACAGGGGAGAGACTGTCGAAGTAAGAGTAGTTTAGCAGTACAATTAATTAGTATTCTCATGTCCCGTCAATATCCTGACTCGACACGTATGGTGGTCCCAAGGTGATGCTGGTTCATGCTGCGGTTTCCGGGGGGACATCACGCTAAACGATCCCCCTGATGCAGCCCCCCAACCGTCCAGTCAAGGCCTCAACCAGGTCACTTGAAATGCACATGGACTCCTCATTGAGGGCGGGAATGGTCACAGCGACCAGCAAGTCGATTATAGTCGACGACTACTACTACCATAACACAGACAAAGACACCGTGTGATCCGCAGGGGGCCTTGTGGCCCGCGATCGACAGCCCTGATGAAGCCAGTAATTCCAACCTGTGACGATGATGATGATGCATGTACAGATACCTGTGTACAGGTAACGATATCCCAAACTCCTGCGGTAAATGCTGAGATAATCCTCCTCCCGACGCCGGGGGTCTCAGTGCCTCGAGCGGGCCTGGACGACGAGCAGGTCGGCCTTGACGCTGGAGGCGATGTACTGGGCGGCGACGACGCCGAGGCACTCCTTGACGTCCTCGGGGAACCTCGCGGTCCTGTTCTCGGCGCGGCGGCCGACGATGACGAGGTTGTGCCACGTGATGCCGTTGGCGTCGGGGCGGATGTGGGAGAGGGCCTGGCCGAGGGCTGTCTCGGTGGGCTTGGAGGCGGAGATGTTCTCGACGGCGACGCGGGCCGCTGCCTCGGCGGTGGCGTTGGCGGTGATGAAGGCGGCGAGGTCGCGGGCCTCGGCGTCGGTGGGTGTGATCTGGACGACGGTGGCGGTGACGCTGGTCTTCTCGCAAAGCTGGAGGACGAGGGAGAGGGCGAGGTCGTCATCGGCGCCGCCGAAGTAGGGGACGAAGATGTGGTGGGAGACGTGCGCGACGGGGATGATGGGGATGTCGCGGTGCAGGTCGCTGAAGGAGTAGGCGCGGGAGAGCTTCGCACGGGGAGCGGCGGCGTCGTTGGCGGGGACGGCAGCGTTGGCGCGGGGGAAGAAGATGCCGATGTTCTGCTCTGTGCTGCCGAAGATGGTCGAGGCGAACACGGTGTACGGGGAGGAGGTGACGTTGCTCTCGGGGGAGGGGTCGAGGGAGTCGCCCAGGTTGCCGGTCTCGCTCCAGGGGACGACGACGAGGTCGGACGTGATGTCGTTGGACTTGGTCAGGATGGCCTCGGCGAAGCGGCTCTCGGGCATGACGGCGACCTCGCCAGAGACGGCAATCTTGAGGAACTGGCCGACAGTGCGGAAGATGTTGAGGAGGGTGTCGTTGTTGCTGTGCTCCTCGACCTGGGACACAGTCATGACGTTGGACTCGCGGTCACCGAGGGCTAAGAGACGCAGGCCGTGGGCCCGGACAGCTCTGAGGCTATCGCCTGTCGGCGGGGGCGGCGCGCTGGAGCCCGGTGACGCTTTTTCCTCGTTCTCGGCAGCGGATGGCTCGTTGGGCCCGGCCTGCTTTCCGAAGAGGGAGATGAGGTTGAGCGTGGCGGGCATGTTGTCGAGGCGGAGGTAGACCAGCATACGGCGGATGCGGCTGACAGGCTTGAACACGTCGGAGCCTTCGCCGCCGCTCGTGTTGCCCGAGATGGGTGCACCGGTGTCCCAATCGATCTCGCCGCGCTTCCAGGCCTCGAGCTTCCGCTGATACCAAGGGGGGTACAGGAAGGACACGAGGGGCGTGGTGATGAATGTGGTCAGGAGCGCCATGACGACGAAGATGGTGAAGGTCCTGGTGCTGAGGATCCTTGCTTGCAAGCCGATGTTCTGCGAGGGTGCGTGAGTGTGATGTCCTCAGTTGCTAACGGGGGACGTGAATTCTTACCAAGACGATCAGCTCGACAAGACCCTTGCAACTCATGAGGGCTCCGATGGTAAAGGACTCCCTCCAGACGAGGCCGTTCAGGCGAGCGGCAAGGGTGGCACCGATGACCTTGGTGAAGAACGCGGTCAAGGTGACGGCAATGACGTAGGCCCAAGTAATGCCGCTGTCGAGCAGTCCAATATCGGTCTTGAGACCAGAGAGCGTGAAGTAGAGAGGCAGGAAAAGAGCACCAATAAGATCTTCGAGCTTCTCAAGAACCTTGATGTTGAAGTTCCTCTCACGAGGCAGGATCAGACCGACCATGAAACCACCGAAAATGGCGTGGACACCAATGATGGCCGTGAAGAAGGCGGAGGCGAGGGCAATAAGCAGAATCAGGGAGATCATGCTCTGAGAAGGGCCGTTCTCGATGTTGCCGGTGCGGCGAAGCAGCCAGGTCAGGACGGGCTTGACGGCGTACAGGAGGAATAACATGTAACCGGCACAAGCCAGCAGAATCCACAGGGCCGTGAGACCACTTCCCGCGTTGGCGAGGGCCACGCAGAGAGCGAGCAGGATCCAACCTAGAGCGAGGTTTAGCACCCGGTTCTTCGCTGCAAGAATGAGGACCTCAACATACCGACGACATCGTTGGCAACACCAGCAGAGAGGGTGATGACACCGACGGACGTATCGAGGAGCTTCAGCTCGGTGAGAATTCTGCAAAGGACGGGGAAAGCCTGAGAAGGGTCAGCACACGACCTTATCAATGCACCAAAACGGGTTTGCTCACAGTGATGGCGATAGCAACACCGACGAAGAGCATGTAGATGGGAAATTCGATGTGCAAGATCCCCTCGTCGTTAGCGAATTCGTTGTACACGCCCCAGGCCAAGGCGCAACCGAGGGCAAATGGGAAGGCAAGGCCGCCGATAGAGACGGAGGTGGCGACGCGCCAGTTGCTAAGAAGGAAGCCAACGTCTGTCTCCAGACCGATGATGAACAGGTAAATTACGAGACCGAGATTGGCGACCAGGGTGAGGTTGGGGATGGAGGCCGCCGGGAAGATGGCTTCCCTAAAGCCGGGAATGCGGCCCATGACGGAAGGCCCGAGAATGATACCGCCGATGACCTCGGCGATGACACGGGGCTGGCGGATCTTGGACAGCGGCCAGTGAAGGAGGTGGCACATGATGATGATCAAGCCGGCCTGGATGATGAAGATTACGATAGGGTCGGTGGGGTTGTACACCGAGGGATTGGAGCCCTCGATGACACCGCCCTGGGGAGGGGCGCGGTTGCCATCGCCCTCTGGCGCGGCGCTGGACATTGTCGCGATGTGGTGGTCGTGCTGTCGCCGGGATTGACGCCGTTGTGCGGTTCAGGACAGGTGGTGAGAACGCCGCAGCTACGGGTCGCTGCGTACGGAAGGCCCGGACGAGGGCGGGCGGGCTAGGGAATGCTGCTCGGGTTTGACAAGTCTGTAGGAGAAGCGAACTGAACGAGGTCGGACATTAATAGAGGGAGGCGGGCGACGATTATTAGGAGGTGAGGGACGTTGAAGATGAGTGGAGGTCAGATAATGAGTGTGACCAGGATGAGTCGTGATGGAGGTTGGCGCGGCTCCACTGGAAAGACAACGACACCTCCCTCGCGGCGGGGCGTTCGCCAAACAGCAGGGAAGGAACGAAGTGAAGTGGTGCGGCGCGCCGAGCCCCTCAGATGGGCCCTTTAGTGGAGAGCTCTAGCCGCATGTGGTCAAGCTGGAATTTTAGCAGCAAGACCCTGAAGGCCCCCCAACACCCCCAAACTCCCTCGAGGCACCCGGATGACAGGTCTCTTTGTCGGGGTCCAGCAGATTTGGGTTTCCTCGGGCGTCAGACACCGGTATTGAGCCTAACTTTGATCACTGTAGAGACGGGACTTTGTTCAAGCCTCTCGGCTGAAAGAGCTGAAAGTCCTTTCCAAGCATTCTACTTGGTCGGCTCTTCCGTAAAGGAGGCCTCGGCGGCCATACGGACGGCGCCAGTGTGGTGCTGCAGAAAGACCATGGCGGTGAGGTGAGATGCAGACGGGAGGGAGGTGCGTCCCCTCAGTGAGCACAATGACATCACCGCGCGGCTGCACCCCTATAGCACATGCCAATTAGGGGACCTGTCACGGGGGATGGAAGACCACGACGCCTTCATCAAACGCGCCCAAGGGCCTCATCTGACAACCTGCATCCCGGCCGATTGTCATGGCACGCTCCTCACGAGATCCCTCGTTCTCGTCTCCACGGCCTATCGAGCCCCCCGAGCCCCATGCGGGGGTGGAACACGGTCCACCGCCTGTGCACCCTCCCCTCTATTGCGCCATCAATCAGGAGTTCAGCATCGAGCGACTCGTCGAAACGAACCCCAGCAGCTGACCGCCCGTACCGACGGCAAGCTGAACCCGCGACGACAAGGCCCTCGGCAGCGGTCGCCGTGGGCTTGCATGGTGCATCCAGCATGCCCACATGATGCCTGCATCCTTGGCGATGTAGGTGTCGTCCGGGATACCACATTTGCACCACCTTTTCTCCGCGCTGGTCTCGCTTCCCCGCGAGACAGGCAGACGGAGAGATCATGAGGCTCGTACACAGCCGCCGGAGGCAAACACTAAGGCAACGGCGAGTCGGTGAGCGGCCAGACATTGGAGCCTGCTGGGATGTTATCTCCTCGTACAGATAGCCGCCTCGCTCTCGGCTCTCCCCGACCACCCGCACCCGACCCTTCTGTGGCAACCAACAACCGTCCACTGGCAGACGCCCGGTGCGCCATGGGGATCTTCGGTGCCACCCCCTTGTGCAGAGCCTCCCGTCCGAGGGCCTCCATCCAACCCGGGCTGATCCTGAGCTTGATGTTCGATCTCCGTCACGCTGCCCTCCGCGTCGCCCGCAAGGATCCCGGGAGCCAAGCACACCGCGCGCCCGACCTGATGCACCCTGTCCTCATTCTGCAGCACGGGGGCGCCAAGGCGTGACTGTACGAGTCGCGCATTTTCAAGAAACATACATTTCCAAGATAAGGGCCAAGCTGGCCAACTCATTCGGCGTCGCATCGCCAGGTCTTGGCCCGACGACCGACACCCGCTGTCCTATCTACTCGTACTTTTGTCACGAAGATCCTCAGTTTGCCCTGACTCGCACCGGCCACCCGGCAATTCCCAAAGAGGACACCAGCATCATGGAGCCCAGGTACAGGATCAGCGGCTCGAACCTGTTCAGCCCGTAGCCGGACTCCACGGGCCCGGCCATGAGCGGCGCGCTGATCGGGCCCGTCAAGATGTTCCCGACTCCCTTGCCGAACGCCATCATGCTGAACACGGCGCCAGGGTCCTCGGACAAGATCCCGCCGAACTTGGGCCAGAGAATGACGAATCCACCCGCGAACCAACCGTAGATGATGGTAAAGGCCAGCAACGTCGGGAGCGATGACGCGAACCCCCACAGCAAGAATGCGGCTATGGCCGACACAAACGACGACATGAAGACGAGGCTGAGAGGGTTGCTGACGCGGTCCGACAGGAGACCCATGGCGATCTGTCCAAAGGTTGTCGCCAGGTTGAAGACGGACAGGATCAAGGCGCCCATCGTGCCCGACAGCCCCAGGCTCGAGGTGTATGTCGGCAGGTAAATGCCCGGGATATAGTATCCCAGGCCCTGGAACAGGTTCGAGAAGGCGAAGAAGTAGAAGAGCGGCTGCTTGAAGAAGCTGACGTCTATGGCGCGGAGAGCGCCTCCATGCGCTACTGGCAGGCGGCCCTTGAGCAGCGGCAGCAGCGGCAGGACGAGGATGGCCATCCCGACGGCGACGGCCCGGAGCGTTGTCTTGTGGCCGTACTTGGACAGGAGGACTTCGAGAAGGAAGGGGAACCCCACGCCGCTGAAGCCGCCGCCCGCGAACATGACGCCGTACGCCAGGCCGCGGCGCTGGATGAACCACTCATTCATCATGCGGAGGACCGGGAAGTAGAGCAGGGTGAAGCCGACGCCGTACATGACGCCCTGGGTGGCGATGAGACCATTGACGGTGGTAGCGAAGGATGCTCCGACCAGCGAAACGACGCAGGAGAGAGAGCCGATGACGATCATGTGCCGCTGCCAGCGCTGGAATCGCTTCACCAGCGGAGTGACCAGGGGAGCGCTCAGGAAGTAGATGCTCGTGGCCAGCGTACCTACGACGGCGATGTTGTCGGTGTTTCCCTCAAACTGGGGGTGATTGGTGTAGTACTCCTGGAAGACACCGTAGGCCAGGGGGAAGCCTTGATGATGCCGCGTGTTAGTGAGCTGTCCCGCGCAGGATGTCTCTGGTGTTGCTACGCACCCCAGAGCAGGGCTTCAATGACGAAAGCTCCGAGAAGAAACTTCCATGCTGCCAGTCCTCGATCGGGCGACTCCAGGGTCTGGACGAGGGACTCGGCCTCCTCCCGGTCCTCCTCCTCGGCGGCCGTGGAGCGGTTGGTGGCGAAGACTTGCAACTCGGCGGACATGCTGGCTGGCGACAATCAGCCTGAGATGCACTGATGATGTATAAGGTCCGGCCGTCTTTGTCCACGATGCGGCTGCTTCGAGAAGGTTTTTATGTGACGCCTTCTCCCCACGTTTGACCTACAGGGCGTAGATATGACTAAAAGCAGCTCCATCCGATGGAGCTTGAACCGGTCTCGGGCGGCGTTTGCATCACGACCCGCCCGATCTCGGGCCGCCCGCTTTCGAAAGAGTCACTTCCTCCTCCGCATCGTCGTTCCGTCTCGGGGTAGAAAACCCCACAGGAATTACGGTTTTGAGGGGGATTAGCGGACCAAGGTCTTTGACGGGAATGGTGAAAATGGACCACGAGCCACTCTCTTCGAGCGGCACCTCTCTCATGATCCGATCTGAACTGACTGGGCTCTCCAGCCTCAGTACTAGGCATTCGGACATTAACTCTTTGGGTCCATTAACTCGATGTGTGCGAGGATCATTCACGGCTTCGAGCGGCTTCCACACCGGGAGCCGTCCCGGGTGGTGTGGGTGATGCGGGCCAGATTTACGTATAAGTCATAGCCCGGCTGGAGCTCCGATCCTTCGACCCCTCACCTTCATCCCACGTTCCTGGCCACAGGCTTATCTCAAGCAACATTATTGTATCTACGTGTAACATTATCGTCTAATACTGTACCATGGTTGAGATTCGAACGTATCACCTCGTCCCCACGGGTCTCATCCCAAACTCACCGCGGCCACTGCTGCACTACAAGAACGCCCTGCCCACGGCATCGGACACGGCCCGCTGCCGCCCAGCAGACGTCTGGGCCCTCTTCACCGAGAATGGATGGCGAGTTTCGTGGATCTTCCGCTACGGATGGACGCAGTCGTCCCACTACCACTCCCAGGCGCACGAGTGCATGGCCATCCTGTCGGGGACCGCGACCATCCGGTTCGGGGTGGCGGACACCTCGGACGATCTCCGCGAGAACACGACCGGCTCCGCGTGGGAGGACGGCGGGGTGGAGCTGGAGGCGAAGGCCGGAGACGTCTTCGTCATCCCGGCGGGCGTCGCGCACAAGACGTACAACACGAAGCCCGAGGCTGAGTTCGCCCTCCTGACGCCCGGCAGGGGCCGCGCCATCGAGGCCGAGGACCCGGCGGAGGTGCTTGCCGGGATCGAACTGACGGGGTTCACGATGCTGGGGGCGTATGCCGACGGGGAATGGGACTTTGTCAAGAGCGGCGGCGACTTTGAGCAGGTGTGGTCGGTCCCGAAGCCGAAGAGCGATCCGGTGTTTGGGAAGGGCGAGCAGGGGCTGTGTAAGTTGTGGCCGGGGACGGATCGCGAAGCTGACGTTGAGGTGATAGCTCTCTGAGGCGTGGCATTTGGTGGTTTTGGGACAGGTTCCCCCCGATTTCTTGAAGCAATGAATGTACGGTATCATGAGCATTGCTTCGTGGTGGAAGAAATGTACATGCATCAACAGGAGAGACGCGCCTGTAATTCAATGGAACATACACCCAGCCATGGTATTCAGATACGTTCCGGTGCTCGATGGGAGACGGTCCCCGGCCTCCAGAGCAGTCTCCAGTCATCCTCCAGCAATGTCCACCACAGGCCTGGTATCAGCAGTCCGCATTCGGGCTCACCGTCATCTCGCAGCTTCTGCAACACGGACTCGTCCCACATGCCCACGTTCTTCCGCCGCTCGATGGTGGCGTGGACCCAGGCCTCAAACTCCCACCGATGTGCGAAGGTGAGGAGAGGCCAGAGCAGATCCGGGTTCGGCAAGCGACAGAAGGAGTCCGTTAGGTTGATGAGGTGGCGAAACTCGCCGTCGACCTGGATCTCAATCTCCCCGATGCCCTGGTAGAGGATCTTGCTGTCCTGGTGGTCCTGGCTGCCCTGCAGGAAGGTCACAATCCATCGATGAAGCTCATCCGCTGCCGGATCGATGACGGATCCCTCGCAGTACGCCATGTTGACGGGGGCGCCTGGTCCAGCGACAAGGGGGCCGCTGGGGCGCTGGAAGTCGAAGATGAACCGCTCGACGGAATAACTAGCCTCGTAATCCAGGCGGCTGACAGTCGTGGCCCCCGGGCCGTGCTGTAGAAAATTGGCGAAGAACAGCCGATACGTCGAGGACATGAAGAACGCTTGGAATCTCCCGGTCCCGTCGCCCACAGGGACCAGCCCGGCCCTTCCCTCCGCGCCGCCGTCGAACAGACGCAGCTGGGCGTGTATTGTCTTCATGTGCTGCCTCTTCGCCGGCACACACAGCCAGGAGATCCACATGCCCGGGCCGGAGTACATGTGGTTCGAGTCCATTATGTCGAGCTCATAGGTGAAGTTGCCCGCGGCCAGCAAGTCCTGCACTTCCTCGTGAAGCTGCTTGTTCACGAGGAGCAGCGCGAGGGTGGTGTTCCCCGGCCCGTAGGCCCTGGTGCGCTGGCAGACGACCGAGCTCGCGTCCAGGTAGGGTGTGCCATCTTTCGTGCCGCTCACGGCCAGGCGTTCCCACTCGTGGTGGCCGTCGCGGTGATATTGAGGCGACGGGGGGCACGTGGCCGGCGTAAAGGCAACGAGTTTGAGGATCTCATCGCGCAACTCGCGGGGAAGACCGAGGAGGTTGGCCATGCCGGCAGCAGAGCGGGATGGGCATTCGGCTCGCCTCGGAGCAATTCAGAGGCCGGCCCTTGCCAATGTCCGGTCTTTTCGGCCCAGTCTAGAGGTTGATGTACAGTGAGAGGCGTGGGATGGCTCCGTCGTGGGCGGACAATGGCGGGGCAACATCTTGGGGGACGAATGTGGAGAAGATTGGCAGCAGCATCATCCCTGCTCCTTATCTGATGGTGCCAGGCTGTGGCCAGCCGGCGGACACGGGGACTCCGATTGTTGGAGGCACATTCAAGATTCAGGGCTGGAGTTCATCCGCAATGTCAGATCGATTGATCACCGGCTTAGGTCTCGCACATACTAGGAGTTTATGAGAGTATGTAATGACGTTGACTGTGTTGGAGCGTCTGATGAGCTGTGAGAAAGACGGGGTTAAATATCCGGACTTAAGGCTCACCGTCGGTCGCTGTCACTAACACCGACAGCGACATCCGTTATGTACGTCTCCCAGCCGAACCCGAAATCCAGAGGTAAGCCGGCCGCAAATACGACATGGCTTTCGAATTCGTCGATCACAACACTGGCATCACCGATGACTCACGGCGGCGCATCCGGCGACAGGCAGCGAAAGGGCACAACGCTGGTCGGACTCTCGCGAGGGTTCCGCAAAACAGGAATCTGCACTTGAGGCCGGGCGCCTTGCTCGAGAAGGGTGCAGACGGCGATCGCACGCTTACTGCTGGCAGATTTCCCAGAACAGGCGAATATGCGCGCTCCGTGGAGGTCTCCCAGCGAGTGGGGGACAGCTTCGGATGCATGATGCTCCCACCGCATCTGGTGGCTCAGTCCAGAAGCGTGATCCAGAGAGGTGAATACGAAAAAGGATGCGAACAGGGAGGCAGAAGCTGACGCTGTGCTAGTTTGCTGGATCATGACCAATCCCTTCTGCCAATTCGCCCTGCAGAGAGCCCTGTCGCCGAAAGCCATCGCTCCCTCGCCATGGTGGGTTGAGATGATGTTTGTCGATGAGGCCTGTCAGTCTTCCTCTGAGACGACTCCTTCTCTGGAGACCAAGCTTTTTAACAGGAGTGCTAGATTACCACGCCATAGCGGCCGCATGTCTTGTTGCCTTCAACAACGCGTCCGCCTCGCACGGGGACACCGCAGTCGTGTACCGGCACTGCGACCAAATGCTGCACCTGCTCAACGAAAAGTTGTCAGGCAATGATGCGGTTTCTGATGCGACAATCGCAACGGTCGTCATGGCCTCGCAGTATGAGAGGTATCGGGGCTCGTACTCGAACGGGAGTGCGCACCTGGACGGGCTGGAGAGGATGATCGGCTTGCGAGGCGGCATTCGGGTGTTGGCTCGGCAGACGGCTCCTCTGGCCTATAAAATGTTTCGGTGAGCTCTCTAATTCCCGTACTAAGGATGCAAGGACGACTGACGGTGGGATGCTTCGTGTAGGGCCGACTTGGAGTACTCCCTTCATCTTGGCACTCGGACACGTCTCGATCTCTCCGACGTTCTCTTCGCCATCGACACCAGCGATTCCCTGAAGCCTCTTGTCGGCACTGGATTGGAAAACATCTGTCGTGGACTCGGAGAGCAACTTGTCCCTTCAGAATCCAACTCTCCGCTGCGAGTGTTGCAGGCGGAGGTGATGGCCCTCGCGACTCTACTCAATGATGCCGACGCTGGTCGTCGACCAAAGCTGGCCATACACGGCCTTCACCACGCCTTCCTCGCTGTGGGATACCGCCTGGCTGAAATCAGACCGCTGGGAGATTCTGCGTACCTAAACGCCGCTGATGAAGCGCTGTACGCTGGCTTGGCTTGCACCGTTGCAAAGTTGCTGCCTGGGCTGGACGGGAAGGGCGCCCAGCTCCCGCTGATGGCCGGGATCGTTCAGTCACTTTGGGACAGTGGAATCACACACGTCTCTGGAGATGAGCAGATGCAATCAGTCCTGCTCTGGGTACTGTTTGCGGCCAATTCGACGGGCATCTTCGATGACGCCCCTGGCCATGACTGGAGGCTTCACCGAGCAAAGGAAACGATAGATGTGCTGAGATTGGATAGCTGGGAAGCAGCTCAACAGGTGCTGGATGAGTTCCCATGGGTGCACTGCCTTCAGGATACGGCCGGCGTCGCTTTGTGGGCCGGGGTTGAGGATACCCGGCTTAGGCTATGTCGGGAAGGATGAGAAGGATGGCGTGACGAGGATGAATGCGTGTATTTGTAAGTTGACAGGGGGTTCATAACATATACAATGGAACACACTAGGTGAATAGTCTGTGTCGCGGTTTACACTTCACACAACTCCACCATAGGCCACGGATGCGGCGGCTCCAAGTTCTCGGTTTGTCAGGTTGTGTTTGGGTTTTGGAAACTGGACTTGACAGACAACTGAAGGCTATCAAGGTGTCTGGATGCAAAACCCACACCGATGCTAGTGTTTTATTCTCTCACGAAACATGATTTCTTGGTGCTGCCTAACGGCGGGATTCAGATTCCGCGGGCTGTTGAGAGGGGCACATTCGTCAGGGTCTCAGCCCATACAATATCGGTATGAAATTTTCTGACGAGTTAAATTCTATCTGCCAACGCACAGGTTTGATATAAATACCGTCTGAGTTCATTGATTCAGTTCTATTGATATCGGGGACTCTCCGCGGACTGCTTGGTAAATCTAACTTCAATAATTCTCGTCAATTTCTCCGTTTCTCCGCACCACGGTGGAGACGTTGCGTGGACTGTGCGCAATCACATTATTAATATGAATGTTGTTGTCTCAGGACGAGGATTGTTTCTGCCCTGAAAGCCAACGTGCGAATCTCAGCCCGGAGCTGCGGCACGCGTGGCCCGATCCGATCACCCAAAACAATACGCTGTACGAATCTCAACAGTTTGAGATCCCTTCAGTCCAGCCAGACCAGGGGTTCATAATCCCTTCCTCCACGGAGGTGGGGGGCAGCCTCCGAGCGCATGCCGGCAATCAGGCAGCTCGGAGCTGGGCCGTCCCTTGTTCCAGGAGTGCAGTGAGGGACCACTCAGAGTGCGGGCGGAGCACACAATAAGAAGATGGTGCTCCTCAGGGATTGGGGGGAATTGTCAGCGCCAAGGCGTCTGTGAACTCTGAGCATTAGTGAGCAACGCACGTTTTGAGGGGCACCCATCTCCCTGGATCCAGAATCTCACCCTTATCAGACCTGCATTAATAATGTCGTTGATGGCTAGCGAGGAGAGCCAGCAGCTCACCGTGGGGCCCTCACCGGACATACAGGGCTTTCCGGTATCTATGTGCTTATTGCCTGTGGTTCATGAATGTTCCAAATGGAACCCAGCGGTGGGTAGTTGGAATAGTAGGTGAAGAATCTGACAGGACGCTCCATGTGGCTCGCGAATACGCCCAAGCTAGGCCTCGATCTAGTAGCGCCCGCCGACGTCATGTCCCGTCGAGAGGGTTTAATGGTGTGAAGACGAGTGAGAATTCTGACGTTCACCAGCGGGCGTCGCGGCACACGTCTCGCACCGTCGTATCGGATCCCGCATCGCCCCCTTCCGGCGTGAATCATTCTGTTGGGTCCAAGCATGTGGCTTACCAACCCTACTTCCATCCGACCCTGTCTTCCTGCGATATGCCCGTTTTCGAACAGTGCAGGCTCCGCTTCTTCGAGATGTTTTGCGGGCGACCTCAATGGATCGGCCGGCCGCTACTGGGATAGACGACGCCATGCTGATGGAGTTAGCCCGATTCGGTGAGCACGTTTAAATCCGATTAATAAGTCCGGGGGTCCATGGATGGCTTATATCATACAGACGAAATGGTGAAAAACACGGCGCTGCCCCTGAAGAATTTAAAGTCAATTGGACCAAGGAGCTAGAATTCGCTGTCCTCATCCCAGACGCTTTTCTCCCCGTCCTGACGCCCCTTTCTTGGCTCACGACAAAAAGCAGGGGACCGAGCCCGGCGAGAATTTCACACACGGCATAGAACTTCATAATCTCACAGTAACAAGTTGCCCATCATGTGGAGCGCAGCACCCGCCGAGGACGCCCTTCGGCGGACAGAATCGATCCATGGCAACCGCCTCGCCACCGACAACAACAGACCCGAGAGGGCACCTCGCGATGACAGCGACGAGGACCAGGAGGGTACCTGGGGAGAGCGCGATGCCGGAGACGTCAACGAGAACGATGCCATGGCTCAGTATGAGGAGCTGCGACAAGACCTCGTACACCTCCACAAGACGAGGACGCAGGATTCTCGGGCCAGCAGGCCGTTCACCGCCCGCAGCAGGCGGAGCTTTGTTTCAGCAACAAGATCGGCATCACGACGACAACGGAGTCGAGTGACACCGGACGACGAGGATGTCGAGGCCGGTGAGGGAGGAGGTGACTCGGACGAAGAGTTTCAGCTGGGAGACTTCATCCAGGGCGGCAAGTTTGAGAAGCGAGACGAGGCCGGATCGGTCAAGAAGGTCGGTGTCGTCTACGAGAACCTGACAGTCAAGGGCGTCAACATGACGAGGTCCTTCGTCAGGACAGTCCCCGACGCCGTCCTAGGAACATTCGGCCCGGACTTGTATCACCTCCTGTCTCGATTCATCCCCGCCCTGCGCTTTCGGAAACCGGAAACCCGCGACCTCATCCACGATTTCACTGGCGTCGTTCGCGATGGCGAGATGATGCTCGTCCTCGGCCGGCCAGGCGCCGGCTGCAGCACGTTCCTCAAGGCCATCAGCAACGAGCGCGAGTCTTTTGTCGCCGTCGAAGGCGACGTCTCATATGGAGGCATCATGGCCGACAAGCAACAGAAGATGTACCGTGGAGAGATCAACTACAACGGCGAAGACGACATTCACTTTGCGTCGCTGAGCGTCTGGCAGACCCTGACCTTTGCCCTGCTCAACAAGACGAAGAAGTCTGAAAGCGGCGACATCCCGATCGTGGTCAACGCGTTGATGAAGATGTTCGGCATCAGCCACACCAAGCACACCCAGGTCGGTGACGACTTCGTGCGCGGTGTCTCTGGTGGCGAGAGGAAGCGTGTGTCTATTGCCGAGACTCTTGCTTCCAAGTCTACCGTCATGACCTGGGACAACTCAACCAGGGGCTTGGATGCCTCTACGGCACTGGACTATGCCAGGTCGCTCCGCATCATGACGGATATTAGCAACCGCACCACGCTGGTCACGCTCTACCAAGCGGGCGAGGGCATCTACGAGACCATGGACAAGGTGCTGGTCATCGACCAGGGCAGGCAGATCTTCTCTGGACCGGCATCCAAGGCCAAGCAGTACTTCATTGACCTAGGCTTCGAGTGCCCCGAGAGGCAAACGACCGCCGACTTCTTGACGGCGGTTACCGACCCCGTCGAGCGACGATTCCGCCCCGGATTCGAGGACAAGGCCCCGAAGACCCCAGAGGAGCTGGAGCAGGCGTTCCGCAACTCGCCCAACTACCAGGAACTTCTGGAAGACGTCGCCGACTACAAGAGGCATCTTGAGGAGACGGACCACCAAGACGCCAAGAGGTTCGAGGGCGCCGTTCAGGATGCCAAGTCCAAGCACGTCTCGGAGACTTCGCCTTACACAATCTCGTTCTTGCGCCAGATTTGGGTCAGCTTCAAGCGTGAGGGATGGCTGTTCCTCGGCGATACGACCGCCCTCTGGACCAAGTTCTTCATCATCATCGCAAACGGTTTCATCGTCGGCTCTCTCTTCTACGGACAACCCAACGACACTGCTGGCGCCTTCACTCGCGGCGGCGCCGTCTTCTTCTCCATCGTTTTCCTTGGCTGGCTGCAGTTGTCTGAGCTCATGAAGGCTGTCTCTGGCCGGGCGGTGATCAGCCGCCATCGCGGCTACGCATTCTACCGCCCGTCGGCCGTCTCGGCCGCTCGTGTGCTGCTCGACTTCCCGGTTATCGCCGTCTACACCGCCATCTTCGGGTTGATCATGTACTTCATGACCGGCCTCGACGTGGATGCCGGCAAGTTCTGGATTTACATGCTCTTCGTCTACACCACCACCATCATGGTCACAGCCTTGTACCGCATGTTCGCCAGCTTGTCGCCCGACATCAACACTGCCGTGCGGTTCTCGGGTATCTCACTCAACGTCCTGATCATCTTCACCGGATACGTCATCCCGAGGCCCCAGCTCCTCAAGGACTACATCTGGTTTGGCTGGCTGTACTGGATCAACCCTCTGAGTTACTCCTTCGAGGGTGTCCTGAGCAACGAGTTCTCGGGGCTCGAGCTGCCCTGCTCCCCCTCTCAGCTCGTCCCTCAAGGACCCGGCGTCCAGCCCGAGTTCCAGGGCTGCGCGTTCGGCGGCGCTGCGATTAACGCCCAGACGGTTTCCGGCGATGATTACCTCGCGACAACGTACAACTACAGCCGCTCGAACTTGTGGCGCAACTGGGCTGTCCTGATCGCTTTCTCCGTTTTGTATGTCCTCGTCACGATCATCGCTACGGAGGTTGTCAGCTTCGCGCGGCAGGGTGGCGGCGTGCTCATCTTCAAGAAGAGCCGCAAGTCGAAGGCCCAGGCGAAGGAGGAGAGCAGTCCCGCCGACGAGGAGAAGGGCGCCAAGGTGAACAACAGTGCCGATTCCTCCCAGACTCAGGTCGCCAGTGGATCGGGCGATGCCGAGGAGGAGGCCCTCGAGCAGATCACCAAGAGCGATTCCATCTTCACCTGGCAGAACCTGGAGTACACGGTGCCGTACCTCGGCGGCGAGAAGAAGCTGCTTAACAACGTCAGCGGCTACGCCAAGCCTGGAGTGATGGTTGCGCTGATGGGCGCTTCGGGAGCTGGAAAGACGACTCTCCTGAACACGCTGTCGCAGCGCCAAACTGTCGGCGTTGTCACCGGTGACATGAAGGTCGATGGGCGTTCTCTTGGAACAGACTTCCAGCGCAACACCGGTTTCTGTCTGCAAGGAGACATCCACGACAGCACGCAGACGGTTCGCGAGGCCCTCGAGTTCTCCGCCATTCTGCGCCAGGAGGCCAGCATCAGCAGGGCCGAGAAGATCGATCATGTCAACAAGATCATTGATCTCTTGGAGCTGAACGATCTCGAGGATGCCATCATCGCAGCTCTGGGCGTCGAGCAGCGAAAGCGCCTAACCATCGGCGTCGAACTCGCCGCGAAGCCCTCCCTGCTTCTGTTCCTGGACGAGCCTACCTCCGGTCTTGACTCCCAGTCCGCCTACTCCATCATCCGGTTCCTGAAGAAGCTCAGCCGAGCTGGCCAGGCCATCATCTGCACCATCCATCAGCCCAGCTCCGTCCTTATCCAGCAGTTCGACATGGTCCTCGCCCTCAACCCCGGCGGCAACACCTTCTACTTCGGGCCCATTGGTGAGAACGGCAAGGATGTCATCAAGTACTTCGCCGACCGTGGTGCCGAGTGCCCTCCCAACAAGAACGTCGCCGAGTTCATCCTCGAGACCGCCGCCCGCCCTCACAAGCGCCCCGACGGCACCAAGGTCAACTGGAACGAGGAATGGGCCGACAGCGAGGAGGCGGAGCTCGTCAGCCAGGAGATCAACGCCCTCAAGAAGACGCGCAGCCAGGCAACCCAGGACCCGGGACAGTCCGGCGAGCACTCCGAGTTCGCCGCCTCGATCTGGCTCCAGTCCGCCGAGCTCACCAAGCGCATGTTCAGGCAGTACTGGCGAGACCCGTCCTACCTCTACGGCAAGTTCTTCATCTCGGTCATCGTGGGCATCTTCAACGGCTTCACGTTCTTCATGCTCGGAAACTCGATCCAGGACATGCAGAACCGCATGTTCACCTGTTTCCTGATCGTCACCGTGCCCCCCACCATCGTCAACGGCGTGGTGCCCAAGTTCTACGGCAACATGGCCATCTGGCAGGCCCGCGAGTACCCGTCCCGTATCTACGGATGGTTCGCGTTCTGCACCGCCAACATTCTCGCGGAGATCCCCGCCGCCATCGTCTCGGCTGTCCTGTACTGGGTCCTCTGGTACTGGCCGACTGGCCTGCCGACTGAGAGCCCCGTTTCAGGCTACGTCTTCTTGATGACCGTCCTCATCTTCCTCTTCATGAGCAGCTGGGGCCAGTGGATCTGCGCCTTTGCCCCCAGCTTCACCGTCATTTCTAATGTAAGTAGCATCCGGCCAGCAAGGCACTGTTGGGATCACCCGTGCTAACCCGCCCAGGTCCTGCCCTTCTTCTTCGTCATGTTTGGTCTCTTCAACGGCGTCGTCCGTCAGTACAGCCAGCTCCCCGTCTTCTGGAGGTACTGGATGTACTACGTCAACCCCTCGACCTACTGGATCGGCGGCATCCTCGCGGCTACGCTGGCGGACACCCCCGTGGAATGTGCCCCCGCGGAGACCGCTCTCTTCGACGCGCCTCCCAACCAGACCTGCGGCGAATACGCCGGCGCGTTTGCCGACTCTGCCGGCGGGTACCTCCTCAACCCCGATGCCACCAGCGCGTGCCAGTACTGCCCGTTCACCAGCGGAAACCAGTACCTCGAGACGCTCAACATTGATGCCGGCAACAAGTGGCGTGGTAAGTTCCCATCCCAGTTACGATGAGTGTAGAAACTAATTCTCTGTAGACTTCGGAATCTTCCTGGCCTTCTGCATCTCGAACTGGATGCTGGTCTATTTCTTCATTTACACTGTTAGGGTTCGGGGATGGAGCTTCGGATTCGGCAAGCTCTTCGGCGCTCTCGGGGGACTGGTTGACAAGGTCAAGGGACTGTTTGTCCGCAACAAGAAGGAGGATAACTGAAAAGTGACAGCTTAGGCTCAAAACTTGGGGGAATGGAGCGTATTGATGATTATATATCCCAAGACAACATCTCATAGACTTTTACTTGTGTTACTGAGTTCGAACTAAATCTAATTCTTCGTCATCTTATGGTGCCAGACTGAACGGGATGGGCCTGGTGGAGTGGTGACTCAAGATCTGAGCTGGAACAAGCTGTTTCCTGGCCTGTCTGTTCCAGATGACTGTTGGCGCCTTAGTAGCGGATTTAATCCTAGCATCTCGAGTCTCATGAACGACAGTCAGATCGCACTCATTACTCATCCCGAGACATATCGAATTTTCGAGTTGGGGTAAAAAGATCAGTCTACTATGATGAGTCTAAAGAAACGGCTGAAAGGTCGTCTGGATGGCAATACAATCTTCAAAGCCAACCCCCGACCCTGGACCTTCTAGTGACCTAGGACTGCAGGACCTTGTCAACCGAGCCCGGGGCGGCGGCGTTGATCTGCTCCGCGATAATATCCCACACACGCTGACGGTACTCCTTTGCCTCATCGCCGCGGACAAAAGCAGGAGTGTACTCGCTATTACATCAATGTCAGTAACTCAGAGACAGAATTGGACATGGCTTGGGTTTGCTTACTCGTCCTTGGTCTCGCAATCGGCGGTCAGCTTGCCGTGGCTGTCCACACCAGCGGTGGCAGCGTAGAGCAAATTCCGACTGCCGTCTTCGGCTGTGCGCCCGATCGCCTCGTTCATCATGTTGACGTTTGCCTGGTTCTCCGCCGAGGTATTGCTCGCAAGACCGGTCTTGCAGAGACCGGGACAGACCAGGTTGAGAACGACGCCGGTCTCAGACGCGGGGAGGAGCGAGGCCAGATGGATTACGGCCTGCATCTCGTAGAGCTTAGTGAGAGAGTAACTGTCCTCGTCAGCAATCGAGACAGCGAGACCTATTCGGGGAGCTGAACTCACCTGATGACCTCATGGGTCTTCCCGTCGCGCTCCAACTCGGCCATCTTCACCAGAGGGTTTGCTTCGTCCTTGATCAAGTCCCAGGTCTTCTGTTCGGTGAAGCAGAGGACGCTGCTGACAATGGTGATGTGAGGAATCGTGTTCAAGCGTCGGGCATCTTCCTTCATCTTCGGCATCAGGAGGAAGGCAAGAAGGAACGTGCTGTACACGTTGACCGTGACGGCAACGGGATGGCCCTCAGCGACAACTTCCTGGCTGATAGCAATACCAGCATTCTCGATGAGAGCATCGATGCGCTCTAGCTGGATGGCCTTGCTGGCAAAGGCCTTGACCGAATCGTAGCTGGCCAGGTCGAGGTGCCAGACTTCGGCGATGCCAGACTTGCCGGTGGAGGCCTCGATGTCGGCCAGGGCGGCCTCGCCGGACTTCAAGTTGCGAACGGCCATGATGACCTTGGCTGCGCCGAGAGAGACGAGATGTCTGGCAGCCTCGAGACCCAGGCCATTGCTTGCACCGGTGACGATGTAGATGCGGCCGGCGGTTGTCTTCTCCGTCAGGAAGATGGGAAGATTGAGACGCTGAGTCCACGCAGAGGCGGTCATCTTGTCTGATACTGTGTGAGACGGTATGGTGGGAGGAGAAGAAGACTGAGTATGGGCAAAGACTGGAGGTCTTGGGCTGATATCGGCGGCTGTGGAGGTTGATGGCTGGTGAACTGGGGAAATATCTCAGCTCTGGTGGCGGAGGGTATGTCCATTTATAGAGAATGGGTGCCATCGCTTTCCCGAGCAACTGTGTATGGTCCAGGCATCTTCCGTGTACGCCAACCCTTGGGCTGATCGACGCGCTGTCGTTGGCTTTCGAACTGTTTGATGTGGCATCATCGGTCGATTGCGAGGTGATGGCAGGGATGCCGCCGGTTCCATGAAGTTCGACCGGCTAAACTCCCTGCTGATTTCTAATGTTCCGGACTTATGAAAGGAGATGAAGCTGCTCAAACTCCGTATATCCGGTCAAACTGAGTTCTTGAGGACGATATTGGTGATTCTTTGGCTGGTCCAGGAGAGTTGAATGGGGTTGATTCAGGGGACTTTGGGATCTGGCGAATGGGAGACCGGCAGCCCGATTAGGAAAGGACTGTCGTGGTGGCTGCATCGGTCGCCCTCGCAGTCATTGGCTGCTGAGTTCTGGGGATGATGAGTCAGCAGGCTATTTGTTCCAAGCACCCGGTCTCGAGTCAATATCTTGAAGTTCCAGACCAACAACCGGGACCTCGCGCACTCCCTCCGGCACCTTTACCACCCTGGATGATTCTCCACCCGCCATGCCGGCTACACGCTGAGATCATAGAGACTGCCCCTTGAATACGTCTCGGCTATGCCTGCTCCGAGATCCAAAACCACTTGCAATCAGTGCCGGGCTCGAAAGGTGAGTGACCGATCCCCCGGGCGCCTCCGCGCCGTCCCGATGTCACACCTCCTGAACAACTCTAGGTCCGGTGTGATGGAGGTCCGTGCCCTTGTGCCGGTTGCAAGCGCCTGAACTTTGACTGCACCTTCGATGAGTCCGTTCCCGTCTCGGAAGCGCTGCCGCTGGAGAGGAAGCGCGGGGCGAAGGCCTGCCTTGAATGCCGTTCGTCGAAGACAAAATGCACTGGCGAGTTCCCTCTCTGCTCGGCTTGTCGAGCCCACGACAAAGCATGTGTGTACCCGGAGTCTCGGAGAAGAATCAAAAGGATGAGGCCCTCCAGCCCAACCTCGCAGCGGCTGGACATGCTCGCCATCCGCAACAACGTGCCCTCACCTGGGCCCAGCCAGCCGCTTCTGACCCTTCCCACACCTGAATCTGGTCTTCAGCACGCAGTCCCTCATACACCTGGAAGCCTTCTAAGAGACGGCCCCGGTTCATGCGCATCTACCGGTGGCTACCCTGGAGACGCGCATCCGTTGCTCCCTCTGCGCGATCGTCTGCACCTCGTCGTCGACTTCTTCAGGCACATCCACCCCCTTGTCACGTACGCTTTCTTGTACGAGGAGGCTATTGTTCAGAGATGCATGGAAGAAACCATCGACGAGGCCCTGATCTACGCCATTTGCGCTCACTCAGCCCTTCTCCTCGGCTATCCAAAGTATCCGCCGGCCGCGATAGCCGCTTGGACAGCTCATGTCGAAAGAATCATCTGGGCCGGTCTCGAGCAACCCACCATCTTCAAAACCCAGGCCCTGGTCCTCACGGTCCAGTATCACTCCATCACGGGCAACTATCAGCGCGCTTTCATGCTGCACTCGCTCGCCGCCCGGTCAGCGACAGCGCTGAGGCTCACATATGAGCGACCAGACCTGTCCCCTCTGGCCCAAGAAATCCGCAGGAGGCTGGTTTGGGCGCTGTGCATGCTTGACGCAGTGTTCGCCATTGGACTTCCCGAGTGCGAGCTTGTTCCCTACGAGGTCGTTCGCCTCAAACTGCCATGCCCCGAAGAGACATTCAACGCAGACTGCTGTGGGACAACCGATCCCGCTGCTGCCCAGTCACTCGATGGCGTCGCTGAAGGGGGCCTCCTTGCGGTTGCCATCCAGGGATACAAGATTCGAAGGGACCTGCTCAGACTGAAGCGAGAGCTCGAGCTCGCAACGCAGCCTCTCCCCCGTCTAATGGAAGTGGTCGAAGACTTCACAGAAGAATTGCAGCGCATCTCGTCTTCGGCGTACTCCAGGGCGGACCTACTCCGATACTCACGCTCACGCTGGATCGCCAGATATGTCATAATTCACCTCTCATGGCATCAGAGTCACTGTGACCTGTTTCGCTTGTTTCTTTCTGGGTACAAGGAAAGCGCACCAGAAGTCATCATCAACTCCCTCCCAGAAGACTACGTGTGGAAGGCAGCTGCTCGCTGCCTGCACCACGCCCAAGCCATCATTCGAATTCTGCAAGACGTCAACAACCTCAACCCTCGGTTGCAAGTTGCTGGTCCCGACTTTGCTATTTGCGGATACCATGCCTGCCGCCTGGTTCTCTTCATCAGCAGATCCCACATGAATCCTCCAGATTCTGGCGTAACCGAGCCAGTTGCTCTGAATGCCGCGACGTCGATCCTGGAAATAATCAAAATCCATCAAAGCAATTTAGCCATCGGCAACCTACTCATTCGCCAGTTGGAACAACTCATCCAGACGTATTCGGCTGGCCAGGATGACGACAGCTGGGGCTCATCCGATGCCGACGACGACCACACGGTTCACCAACCCCGCTACGCGACCGTCGCAAAGCAGCGCCAGGGCCTCGGGGTTCACAGCGTCCTGCGACAGTCTCGTTTCCTCGACGACAGCGCCGTGGCTGCTCAGCGGTCGGGCATCGGCCTCGCAGATCAAGATCCTCGCGGCACAGAAGGAGCTCTTGGTTCTCGAGCTGGCAACCAGCTTCTAGAGCCCTCGGGCTTCCAATGGGTCTCTCCGCTGGAAAACCTGGGTTCAGGCGGGCTTTTCCTGACACACGACTCAATTGCCACGACTTCCGAAGAGGACATGACTTTACTCCCCCAGAGCATCTTCGCGGGTGCGGCCTTCGGTCCAGACCCATGGGGACCTTGGCAAGACGGCGCTGGCCTCAATGAATGGACCGCTCAAGGCGATGGCAATTATTTCTGAGGCGTCTCAAGGGACCAGTACACTAAACAGAACCTGCGCGGCTGCTGGTGCTGGGCTTGCTCGGCCGTCGGGCATCTGGCGAACACCGATGCCCGACTACCGACGAGGCTGACTTGCCCTGCTCGCCGGGCGCGAGATTCTCCTTGCCAGCGACATCCTCCCCGAACTAGGTCACGCACTCGACCTAGGAGCACATCAAGCCCGAGCCCCCGAGAAATGGCGACACGTGACAATGCTACCACTACGCTTGGACCATCTTTGGCGGATGCCCAACACTCCGAGCTTCCTCCTCGTATATACCCCGAGCCAGCCTGCAATGGAACGCGACCACGACCACTGCTCGTCTGACGAAACAACAACTTGAGCGTATCGTTCCTTTCAAACCTTCGCAATGGGGTCCCCAACCCAACCGAAAATTCTCTTCATCATGGCTGATGACCATGCCGCCAAATCCATCTCTTGTTACGGCGCAGGCATCAACCACACCCCCAACCTAGACCGTCTCGCAAACGAGGGGATGCTGTTTGATCATTGCTATGTTACCAACTCGATCTGTACCCCCTCCCGAGCCGCTGTTCTTTGCGGCACACACAATCATGTCAACGGTGTCATGACTCTCGATTCGAAGATCAATTAGAACTTACCGAATGTCGCGAAGCAGCTCCGAGCCGGCGGATACCAGACAGCTATGGTAGGAAAGTGGCATCTGTAAGAGGGAAAGGAATGCGAGCCTACCGGCTTTGACTACTGGAGTGTTGTCCCAGGACAAGGCGAATACTGGGATCCAATTTTCATCGAGCCTCCAGGCACCTCGAAGATCCCAGGATACGCAACCGATATCATCACCGACAAGTGCCTGGACTTCATGAAGAACCGCGACAGTCCAGACCTTTCTACGTCATGTGCCACCACAAGGCGCCGCATCGGAGCTGGGAGTATGATTCGAAGCACAAGGATCTGTACAAAGACCCGGTCCGACTGCCCGACACGTTCAACGACGACTACAAGAATCGCGCGAAGGCAGCCAAGGTTGCGAAGATGCGGATCGCAGACGATATCACATATGGAGACCTCGGCCTGGTTTCAGCCCGAGGGCCCCTCCTCGGTGATTGGGGAGAAGATGGTTGATATCTGGTGGTGGAACGACCGGAAGGTCCCCGCGCCAGAGGATGTCACGAAGATGAAGCTTGTTTGCAGGGAGTCGGGTGAGGCCTTCACCTTCAAGACCAAGGAGGAGCTGGCCGAGTTCAAGTTCCAGCGCTACATGCAGCGGTACCTTCGCACGATCCAGAGTATCGATGATAACGTCGGCCGCATGCTGGACTGGCTTGATGCCGAGAGCCTGGCCGACAATACGTTAGTCGTGTACACTTCCGACCAGGGTTTCTTTCTCGGTGAGCACGGCTGGTTTGACAAGCGATTCATGTATGAGGAGAGCTTCCAGATGCCCTTCATGGCGCGCTTCCCGAATCTGATCCAGAAGGAGACCGTCTGCAAGGACATCCTCTGCAACGTCGATTTCGCAGCAACATTCCTCGACCTGGCGGGCATCCGCATCCCCACCTACATGCAGGGTGTTTCGTTCAAGCCGCTTCTGGCCAGCCAAACCCCGAGCGATTGGCAGCAGGTAGCCTACCATAGGTACTGGATGCACAGGGACATCATTCACGAGGCCTACGCACATCATGGTGTGCGGGATCAGCGATACAAGCTGATCTACTGGTACAACGAGGATCTCGGTCTCGAGGGCACGCGGCCCGGTGGCGAAGAGAAGGAGTGGGAACTGTTCGACTGTAAGCAGGATCCCCTGGAGCTCTTCAACTGCTACAACGACCCCAAGTATGGGGTTATCGTTAAGAAGATGGCCAAGATGCTGGAGGATAAGATGCTCGAGATCGGCGACGAGCCGATTCACACGCGACTGGGAGACGTCAAGACGAAGGCGGAGCTGGCCAACGCCACAAGTAGTTTGCGCTCACGATCTGAATAGACATCGCATTGTATAGTTTTCGCAGAATATAGAAGGCATCTCGGGAGATCTTGACACGCCGAATTTCCCAATGTTCGAGTGCTGGTGATGGGACTAATGCCACGGCACACACTGGCAGCTAGCGACCTCGTTACTTCGCGGTCGGTCGGAAATTGATCTTGGCATCACGTATTGCCAGCATCCAATCTCAAGAGTGGAATGTATCAGAGTAGAGTTGACGGCCAGGACCTCGGCAGAGAACTGAAGCTGTCTTCCACTTGATATCCTGAAAGTTCTTGTGCAACCACCTGCCGGCGCCACGATGTTGAAGGCCAAGTTGACACCATGTGACCGGAAGTCGGACATGGCGCCATACTTGGAGTTGTCCTACTCGGCTCTCGGGCTTCCCGAAGTCGGTTGTCGGCCATCTAGCGCAACAAACCCAGGACTCCTGACTCGGAGTATCACCGGGTTTTCAAACCCGGCAGGTCTGCTCCAGAGTTGGCGGAGCATCGATCCACGAGAGAGCCTGCATACATCGACAAAATCACATACGCGCCTGTCCTGTCCCGTCCCGAGTGGTTGGACGCTGCGGCCAGATTATCGACTCCCCTACCCCACGGGGCCGTAACGATGGCGTGAACTGTGGCGGGAATTGGCGACATCCAGACGAAGCTTTCCTACTCACGAGGTCCGATTCCTCGGTTCTTCCCTGGTCTGCCCGCAGAGGAACGCCGACTATCTACACTGTACTGCGTGCTGCTACCCTTGGTATTATGCCATAGTTACGGGGACGCTCACCAACTCTCGCGAGGATACATATTGGAAGCGGCCCAACAGGTCGACCACTCATTCGCCTCTACCCTCGGCCTCAACCTCCTCTGTCACTCTTCCTCTTCCTTCGCTCCCGTCAGGGCTCTTTATTTGACGCCATTCATCATCATGGCTAAAGAGGCTATCGAGTCCAAGCTCGAGGTGGGCCGCGAGGACTCTTCCTCTGACAAGAGAGCCCTTGACAACGCCGCCAACCAAGCGTCGAACGTCGAGATAAGCCTCAGCGTCCGGGATGCTTTCCGTTACTACTGGAAGGCCGTCGCTTGGTCCGTCTGCGTCTCCAACGCCACCATCATGGAGTCCTACATGCTCCTTCTTTCCCACTCGTTCTACGCTCAGCCGCAGTTTCAGAAGAAGTTTGGCGAACAGCTCCCCAACGGCAACTACTCGATTCCTGCTGCTTGGCAGATCGGAGTGTCCATGGCAGGTCTCATCGGCCTCATCATGGGTGTCTTCGGAAACGGCTACTTCGCAGACAAGTTCGGACTGAGGAAGGTCATGGTCGCCAGCCACATCTCGATTCTGGCCTTCGTCTTCATCCTGTTCTTCGCCCCCAACATTGCGACCATCTTGGTTGGCGGGTTCTTCCTGTAAGTCATGGCCGCTTCTCGCGACGTGCCCCGGGAACACGCCCTTACACAAAAGATGCCTAGCTCTATTCCGTGCGGATTCTTCGCCGCTGCCACCCCAACGTACGCTGCCGAGGTCACGCCGCTCCGACTTCGTGGATACCTGACCGTCTACGTCAACCTCTGCTGGGTGATGGGCAAGATGATCTGCCTTGGGATCGTGGCCGGCACCCTCCAGCTCAACAGTGAGTGGGCCTACAGGATTCCGTTCGCGATCCAGTGGGCCTGGCCTTTGCCTCTGGCTATCGCGACCTACCTGGCACCGGAGTCCCCTTGGTGGCTTGCGAGGAAGGGGCGCATGGAGGAGGCCCAGCGGTCCTTGGAGCGCCTCGTCGTGGCTCCGAGGGAGGTTATTGATCCCAAGGACACTTTGGCCATGATTGTCCGGACTGTGGAGGGAGAGCGCAGCAAGTCCATCGAGGGCTCGTATCTGGATTGCTTCAAGGGCGTCAACCTTCGACGCACGGAGATTGCGATTATCAGCTGGGGCTGTCAGATTATTCCCGGTGAGTGATCCCCTCGGCCGGAGTCTCGAGTTGAATGCTGATGACCCATGTAGGCTTCATTATCCAGAACTACATCACGTACTTCTTCACCCTTGCAGGATTGAAGACAGCTGATGCCTTTTATCTCTCTATCGGTAAGTGCTCTTAAAAGAATCTCGGTCCTTCGGGAGAGCTGACAGCAATCACAGGAAATGCCGGGCTTGCATTCGTCGGTACC
Organism: Furcasterigmium furcatum; assembly: GCA_001599815.1. Lineage (NCBI taxonomy): Eukaryota > Fungi > Ascomycota > Sordariomycetes > Glomerellales > Plectosphaerellaceae > Furcasterigmium > Furcasterigmium furcatum. The sequence goes on from BCIA01000001.1 coordinate 1,700,569, forward strand.
GTGTCATCCTGGTTTGTGATGACCAGGTTCGGGTGGAGGACTATTTATCTCGGCGGACTATGTGCCATGATTCCCGTCATGGGCGTCGTGCCGTTCCTCGACTTTGCCACACACGGCCCCAACGGAGACACTGCTCGATGGGCGCAATGCTCCCTGCTCCTCATTTGGTTCTTCATCTATGGTAAGCCTATACTGCGCAGCAAGACCGGTGGACCCGTTGGCTAATTTATATCTTCTTACAGGCATGAGCATCGGCCCTATCCCTTACGGTATTGCTGCCAACGTGGGCGCTGCCAACCTCCGAACCAAGACGATTTCTCTGGGCCGAAACACCTACTACTTGCTGGCGATTATCAACGCCGTCGTCTCCCCCTACTTCCTGAACCCGAGCGAGTTGGACCTTAGGGGAAAAGCCGCTTTCCTGCCTTGGGGACTAACGATGGTCATGGTGGCCTGGACCTTCTTCAGGCTTCCGGAGCTCAAGGGCCTTACCCAGGAGACGCTCAACAGCCTGTTTGATGAACGCGTCCCGGCCAGAAAGTTCACGGAGGAGGCGAAGAAGTACCAGTGAATCGGTAAGATCCCCAAAAATGGTGATTCATGGGCCGAGGAAGAGTAGAATACGCTGGAAGCCGCCATGCTGTTAGAGTTGCTGGGTGAACAAATTTTAAGTATTATTGTTGGGATTTTGAACTTTGACGCCCATCATCTGCAAGGCCTACGCAACTTTGTCCGGATGCCTGATGACATGAGTCTCTCAGCATGCAAGTGCCGGTTCTTGTAGAAATTTGGCGTAACGAAGATTCGAACCAAGGGTTTCTCGACCCTTCCAGGGGCTGGATACGGCGCATCATTAAGTCATCTAACTTGGAATTTCATTGTCCATACATGGGATGTCCGCATCATTGAACCCTTTGAGGACCAGCCAGGCGCCATCATGTGCCCAATATTCGATTCTTTTCCATTCTTTTGACTCACACGTCCATTTCTGAGGAAATATAAAAGGCCAACCACTTCACGTCAGAATTTGCACTCGACTATCGACATCTCACACCTGAAAGGCCGTGAAAGCTCCCATAAATCTCCCATCTTCCCAGAGCATTCAAAACATGCCGTTATTGCACAATGCCCAAGCGTTTACTGAAAGAAGCAGGACCAAGCAAGATGGATATGCCGAGTCAAGACTTTCAGCTGTTTGCGTCTTCGGATATCAAGCTGTCGAAAGCTCGGCCTCCTCAACATCCTTGGCCGAGGCAAGCCGTCATCGAGTCGTCTCTGGGATTCCATGTCACTCACCATGGCTCCGAAGGTTTACCACCGCATCACCAACTTGACCACTTCTGTGCCCTCTCTGACGTCTTTCTCGTCAAGGCTTCGCGTCACAGACGCCGATGCAAAATTTGACGCCGCAGAATCGAATCGACGCGTCAACTGAAGCCTTTGAGTCACCCGACTTTCTGTCATCTTCGCTCGCCAGGCCAGAGCAGAGGAGAGCAGAGGGCGCCAGTCGAGGAACAAAAAGGCACCGGCCCCCCGCGACCTCTGTCCAGGACAACTTCCCCCAGTAACCACCCAGACATCCGCTTTCCACTGCAAAATCTGCCAGCCAGACTGCTCACTCTTAACACTGCTCACGGCTATACGAAAGTGCCACTGCTAATATACCAACCACGATTACTTCACAATGTCTTTCCGCCAGACTTTCTCGTCTCCCTTCTCCCAGGAGCTCTCCCACCTCGCTGGCCCTTCCCACCAGCAAGTCGACGACCCCATGGAGGGCGTCGAATACCACCAAACGGTAATCATCGCGCCTCCCTACGGCCAGAGCATGGAGGGCGTTCCTGGCCACGGCGACCCTATGGAGGGCGTTGTGTTCCAGAATGGCACCTCAGCTGGCACCGAGGAGGCTATCTCTGCCAAGACTGACCGAGCAATGAACGACGCTCTGGATCTGATCCTCCAGACGGCCCCTCGCCGCCAGAAGAAGGCAGAGCCGCGGCCTGCCCCAGCTACATCAGAGCCATTTCCCACGGTCCAAAAGAATGACATGGACAGTCTTTTGGACTCGCTCCTAGAGTCGAATCCCCTCAAGATCCAAATGGGTCAGGCCAAAAAGTCGGGCTCTCCTGGCCAGCGACGTCGCCGTCGCCGCTAGAGATGCCACCCAAGGCATTTGAGAGAGATCGAGAGAGCGAGAGAGCACGAAGAGAGCACCCCCCACCCCGAGAGAGACCATCACCTAGCTCCATCACAATTACCACTTCCTACAAGCGTGGGACCCGCCGGTCCGAGGATCCCAAAGCCTCCCCGGCAAGTCGGCTTGAGGATCACAATGCCTCATCCGACCAAGAACAAAACATGCTACCCTCACACACGGCCACTATGAGACCTGGGCACAATCACTAAAAATCCTCCATTCTCTTAAACCTAAACTCTTCAAAGCCCCAAAAAGGTTCTCGGCCATCCCACAAAACAAAACAAAGCCCTAGGGTACCACGCTTGGTTTTCCCCATGTTCAGGCACTTGGAGCTGTGCCACCGCAAAAGAGTCCACCTCACACCCTTGAGCAAGGTCCGACGAGCAACAAGACAGACGACCTTGCACGCACCTCTGACCTCCGGCCCCTTCCACCACTGTCAAACAAGTAAAGACAGCAGGGCGTGCCGTCGAGGGATGAGACGTGTGCACTCCCAAGCAGAAGCACATACCTGCTGGGAGCGACCTGGCCGCCAGAGCAAAAGACATTGCGGCCTCGTCAAACCACAGCACGCATCAAGTCTTCAGATCTTCCTCAGAAAAGTCACACAAGCAAGACGCGAGGATGTGAAGCAAGCAACCCAGTGATGGTTCTCACAGCGTTTCGACGCTGCTGTGAGACTCTGCTTCTCACTACACGGCGAGTCTGTACGCAGTCCCGCCAGCCCTCAGCACGGTGCCAAGCAACGAAGGCACCGGGGTCGGTCCACGGTTTTCACTCACGCGAAGACCCGGGATGGGAAGGAGTAACTCTCCACCGAGTTCTCCTCTCTCTCTTAAACACAAACAAACACACACACTTATCTTTGTGCTCTCTCTCTCTCTCTCTTTCTCTCTCTCTTCCAGCAACACATTTACACATTTCCTGGCCTCCTTTCGGACATACGCTGGCGCCTGGATCCCTCTTCATACGAACGGAGCGGCGAACATCAGCAGCTTTGGCATTTTTTGGTGCAGTTTTCGGGTGTCTGGTGTCTGGTGTGTATAGATTTATAAATTCAATGAATTTGTCAAAACATGGCTCTGCATGGTGCCGCCTATGATGACTGTGATTGTGATTTGCTTTGATTTGCTTCCCGACTCCATGCCAGTCAGGCCGATATTCCAGTTGAAAAGACTCCATGACTGTGCTCAGCTACCCTTCCCACGCCATGATGTCCCTTTGTGGCCCGGATTCAGAACGCCAAATGGTCATTTCTCATTACCGTCTAAATCCATCGTAGTCATACACGTCGCAAAACTCCGTACAATTTGCAACCCGGAGACATTCAGAAACACCCTCAAACCTGGGCCATGTGGTGCACGCAGCACTCCCAGTCGCCGCCGGCGTCCTGCCTCATGACGCTCGTGCAGATGGCCTCGGTCGGCCTCATCTTGCCGGGGTCATCGCCGACCTGCTGCCATGTGGTGACGTGGTAGGTGACGGCGGTGGACATGAGGTCGATCTCGACGAACTTGATCTCCTCTTCCTCCTGGTTCATGCGGTATGCGGTCCAGGGCTCGAACTCGTCCTCGATGAACTCCTCCAGGGAGGGCTCCGAGTTACTGGAGTAGACGCCGCCGTTGGGGAGGATGAGGACGGCGTCCTTGTCGAAGTACTTCTTGAAGGCCTTCTTCGGGTTGGGGTCACAGAGGGCGCGCCAGAGGAGGGCGACGGCCTCGATCGTCTCCTCGCGGTTGCGGTTCTTGATGTTGTTGGTCGGCATTGTGGGCGTCTTTTGTCTGAGTTTTAACTTTTGTTGAGGAAGAAGTCGTCTTGGTGGTGATGTTTGGTGTGAATTATGTGGTATTCGCGTCAGATTACCAAAGAACACCGCAAACCCCCTCCAGGAGCTGCCCGTATTAAGAGGCAGGTCGTCCAGTGATCTCATCTGAGAAAACCGGAGTTGGTGTCCGAGGCCAACCAAGTCTTCGGCGACGGTGCACGTCATGGGCGGCGATCGACCCGCAACGGGTTTGACGTCACCCCCGGCTCACTGGGATGCAGGGTCCAGCGCTGTCAGCCAATGGCGTCAGGGGCGCGCGTTCAATTGGAGGGTCGGAAAGCAAGTTTGGCACCGCACTTGCAGCGACTTGACGCAATGAGCCTGACAGCAATCGTCCGAGAAACTGCGAATATAACAAGTCCACGAGGTTGATGCATTAAGATTTGACGAAATGGCAGATAGGGCACCAGATGTTCCACGATGCAGCCACTTCGCCTGTGCTGCAAACGACCCACCAAAGATGCCCAAGCACTACAACTTGAAGATTGGCCCCCCAGTAGTAGGAACCGCTGAAGAGCAGCAAGGTGCAGAGAGCTCTCGATTTTAAGCCAACTTTGCGTTCTGTATCCATTGATTGAACTATGATGAGTAAATTTCCAACAGCGGTTGCTTGTTAAGTATGCTATGGCCAATGGGCACGAGCTTTAACCTCATTGTATATCCGGATACAGCTCAAATCGTCATCTTGGAAGCAATCTCCTCCCCCTTGACCAACAAGTAGGGCTGCCTCGCCTTCTTTGCCAATAGCTGACTGATTCGCGAGAAGAAGCCACTTCTGCATACTGCATGCTCCACGGCGCCTCGGTTTTTTACTTACCATTGACGCTCCACTCGTTCGGGAAGCCACCGCACGCGCCAGCAATCACGTTGTTCTTGTTGTCGTTGAAGAAGCGCTGGCCGGCGATCGCAGTACCACACAAGTGATAAGGGGTTCGGCCCTTGCCGCCACACATCTGGCTGGGCCAGATACAGTCGCGCGTAGCCACATGACGGATATGGGGAGCGGTCCAGCGGCCGGAGAAGCGCTGGGCGATGTTCCACTGGTCGTTGCACAGACCGGCGGTCTTGTGGCAGCCGAGCTTGACGCAACGGCGTGGCTGGACCAGGAACCTGTTGTCGGTGATGCCGTTAAGGTGATTCACGAGCGAGATCATCTCGGGCCCGCTACCCCAGCCGAAATGGGTGATACAGGTAGACCACTGCGGAGAAGGAATGGGTGATTAGTTCGCCCATAGATAGATAACATCATGGTTATCGGGCAGCAGACGTACGGGTTGATAGCGCTTGCTCAGCTCCCTCTCGGCGAGAGCTGCCGGCCCATCTTCCACCGTGGAATGACTGTCATCCACATAGGGGGCCGTGTAGATAGAGAGACCGGGATGCTCTTTCTGGACCTGAGCCTCGATTTCCTAACAGCCGGTCAGCTTCTTAGCCTTGCTCAACCCTGCTGTGTGAGGAATAAAGGGAGTCGATACCTCAACGCTGGCCCCCGTGTACTCGACCACCGGGCCGCCCTTCTCCAGAGTGCCGTTGAAGATGTACTCGACCTCTAGGACATCGGTATCGTCCCGGTCAAGCAGCTTCGTGACTGTCAGCGACATGGGACAGTGTTGACGGCTCTGGCGGGTCATATACCTCTGTCGGGACGGCAGCGCAGGCTGCGGTGGTAACCAGGCCCAGGAGAGCAAGAGAGATCTTCATGATGACTGCGGCACTTTGGCGTCTCAACGGGGAAAGAATTGGCGAGAAGGTTGGAGAAGACTGATCTGATTGTTCCAGTTGTAGAGATGTTTGATGACCGAGACAGGAATGACCGCCCTTTTATAACCAAAAGTCCACGGTCCAACATCATGCTGTGCTTTCCGGACGACCCCCCACCGCCATGATTCTTCAAACCTCCCAACATACGCATCATCCAGCCTCCGGACCAGAGAAGAGACGAGTACGCGATGCACACGCTGCCCTGCGTGATGCCATCTTCAGTGCCACACGCACCGAAAGAAGCTCTCATTACAGGCGCCCAGTACGGCACAGCACGGCGCAGGCGGTGCGTGGTGAGATTCGACCACTCAAAGCGGTTCAAAAAATCGCTCTGTCGACGGACAGGGTCGTCTGGATCATCTTGGCCTCCTTGGCCTTTGTCCAAATCTGCTCAAAAGAGGGCGGCCCCGGGCTGAACAGCCACCGCCCCGTGGAGGGCTGCTGCGGCGAGAGCCGAAGACGGGGAGGGTATTCGACCGACGCCGCTCTGCGTCCTGTCTGCGCCGTGGGACTGCCCTCATAACTCAGCATCACGTTGCCGTCTTTCACAAGCTGTAGCCTTTTCGGCTTAGTTGCCCAGCCTTATTAACACCTGCCTCGCCCGATTTGGAAGGGAATCCAGGCATGTAAGTGACAGGCGCGGGGTCGCTTCAGGTGTGAGTACGGCGCAGTCGATGCATGTTGAGAGTCGGCGACGTACGCACCCAGAGAGTAGACAGCAAATCCGTCTTCGTGCCGCGTCATGAGCTTCATCGCGGTCTGGTATACTGCCGCTGCTGGTCACCAGGTCTCTCCGTTGATGTCCAGAGTCTGATGACGAGTAAGCAGACCAGAAATAATTGCAACTCCCTACCAGTTGGCCATCCATCAATGCTTCTTGTCTAAGTTCCTTCTCAAGCTGGCTGTCTCAACGTCAAGGTTCTTCGAGGCAGGACTGCAAGCCAATGGCAACATGGGCTCGACGCACCTGAGCTCAGTCATCCTGAGGTGCTGCAATGGACATACCATGATCGCAAGGTCCTCTCACGGAGTTCACTCCCGCGTGCCACCGCGGTCGGAACATGATTGACTCACCTGATATGCTGCTCAGTCCATGTACCCGCACCATTCAGCGCGCGTAGGGTCCGTGGCTTGGGATGAAAACCTTCATGCAGCACGTGGTGAGCTGGCTAATGTGACACGGGTAACAGAATCACTATGAAAAGACTGGGTGTTGTGCCCGGGGTATCCCACGCCTGGCTACCACCCCATTTCGTGATGCACCTCTGCTGGGCCTGGATCTACCCAGGACCAGGGTATATGCCAGCAGTGCCAGATCACACCCGGACCTTGTCTGAACGAGGCCGGAGTCACGCTCTCACATGCTGTGGGAAAAGGTGATGAAGATCCGGACAGGGGCGTCTCACGAGACGCCCCTGTCCTGCAAGCTCCCGTTGTTCCGGCTATAACGTCCCACACCCATTACCTGGCCACCCCCCTCACCTGGCCACCCCAAAAAAACGTCACCAGAATCGCGACACCAACTTCAAGATCAATTAAAACTGGCTACGCTGCAACTGTGATACAGYCCTCTGGGCCACTGGGTATTTCATCGTCGCTGGATCCATCTATCTGATCTATTTTATCGCCAGCCTCAATCTGGGCCCTATGGATAGCGTTGATGTCGGCGAACTTCGAATTGGGGCT